>JALXJV020000007.1:35452179-35472312 GCA_024633595.2 Lepomis macrochirus | reverse complement strand
ACGCATTGTAACCCCAGATTCTATGAGTATAGGCGTAGCCCTCTAAGAGCTATCGCTATTGGGTTCATCCCCGCGCGCATGCGCAGTCCTGAAGATTTCTTTCACGCCCTTGTGCCGTGCACGGGCCTCTCTCAGGTCCGCAGCTTGGGTATATAATACCTGCGAGACCAGAGATCTGCTCCCAAAAGGTCAGCTTTTTTTTCTTCAGCCGACGCTGGTGGGACCAGTCGGGCTCGCAGCTAGAGGGTTACGCCTATACTCATAGAATCTGGGGTTACAATACGTAACCAACGCTCTATTTCAGATAGGCTTCGCCTCTAAGAGCTATCGCTATTGGGATAAGGGCGAAGCCAGATGTAGTCAATGCCCACTGGACCACCAGCGGTGATAACATTAACACACCAGCCGCATCGCACCTTAATCACCACAGTGCACCCACAAGGGACCAAAATATTGGTCATTGCTGCCGCCTGGTCTCAACCAGGGACCTTTACATCAGATAACAGGATGGCTGAACACATCACTCACATTCCTTACACCTGCTGCTGTGAGGGAATTGGAACGAAAGTTACGCATTGTAACCAGTCCCAAAAGCGCAGCAGAGCAGGCGCGAGAGTGAAACCACACACACACACACACACCACGCCAATATGTGTGTGTGGAAAATCGTGGCGCACGAGAGCCCAGAGTAAAAGGCACACACAGACGCACACCGCGGGCTTATGTTGAGGGAACAGTAAGGACGGCTGTTACGCATTGTGACAGTCCAACTGGAGCGCAAATAAGGCCGAGTAGAGCCCCAACAGCCCGTGGCAATAGGAGCCTTACCGCTCCTTACAGGAGCTTATGTGTGCGTAGTGCCCCGAGCCAGCAGCGCTATGCCTGGCCTCTAGAACACTTCAGTACCGAAAAGCTAGGGGAAACCCAGACGCATCAACGTAGATAGAAGCGGATAAAGGGCAGGGAGAAGCCCACGATGCCGCTAGTGCAAATATCTTCCACAGACATCCCGCTGAACAGCGCTGTGGAAGAAGACACGGCTCTTGTCGAAAGGCGCACGGATGCCGGGTGGGGGTCCTCCCAGTCGCTAATGTACGCCTGTGTGATGGCCTCACACAGCCAATGAGCCAACCGTTGTTTTGACAGAGGCTTGCCTTGTGAATGCTCTCTGTAATGAACAAACAGCTGTTGAGTTTTTTCTGAGGGGGCCGTGCGCTTCACGTAAAGAGACAACGCGCGACCGGCAGAGACGATGTGATTCTTCCTCCGCCTCGCTTCGATGAGGGGAGGGAAAACCTTCCAGGGAAACAATCCGTGATTTGAAGGAGCTGGTTATAACCTTGGGCATGAACGCTGGGTTCGGCCTCAAGGTGGTTGAGCTCCCATCAGCTCTGATAGCTAGACAAGATGGAGCCGACCGAGAGAGCGACAGATCGCTCACCCTCTTAGCCGAGGTCAGCGCCAAAGCGAGTGCTGTCTTTAAAGACAGCAGTCTGAGAGACGCTTATGGCAGTGGCTCAAAGGGGATTGCCCAGAGCCGCGAGCACCAGCGGTAAATCCCACTGAGGCGCTAAGGCTGCGGACAGGTCAGCTGCCTTCTCACCTTCTTAAAAAACGCTTTAACCAGCGGATGCGCAAAACCGATCTCTCTCCAAAACCCTCGCGGGCAGGATGAGATGGTCAGCCAGCATGATTTGACCGCGGATAAGGCCAGGTTTCTGTCCACCAGCAGCTGGAGGAAGGACAGAACATGAGATAAGGAACACGAGACGGGTCCGCGGTCCCGCTCCAGGCACCAGTGCTGAAAGGCGCCCACTTTGCTCTATAAGAAGCAGTAGTGGAGGGCGTCTAGCTCTTGGATGGTGCGCACTACATTAGGGGCAATCCTAGTCTTTCAAGCGCTCCCGCTCAGGGCCAAGCCCACAGACGCTGACCTATCACTGGGAAGTGGAGGATGGCGCCGCCCAGTTGGCGAGTGCGCCTCTGCGCCACGGTAGCTGCCACGGTCTCCCCGACAGCAGCTGAATCATCACTGGAAACCACGATGCGCCGTGCGCTCCGGTGCCACCAGAATAACTGTTAGAGTTCCTCCTGAATGCGGGCCAGAAGGCGGGAATCAGAGGAACCGGGGAAAAGCATAAAGGAGCCGCTCTGGGCCACGTGGCTGTGCGAGAAGGCGCCCACGCCCAGTGGCTGCTCGTCCCGCGCGCTCAGTGAGAACCACAGTGCGCACTGTGCGTTTCTCGTGAGGCTTAACAGATCGATCTCCGACTCTCAATTTGTCCCACAGTTCCTGAATAAGAGTGGAGTTCAGTTTCCACTCGCTTCTGAGAGGGACCGCCGCGTGACATTAAGTCCGCTGCCTCGGTTCTGAACACCGGAATGTGGAGAGCTCTGATAGAGCCGCAGGTTCGCGTGAGCTCCACAGCAGCAGGCTCCTGGCTATCTCTAGTAGCCGAAGCCGAAGCGGACGCCGCCTGACGGTTTATGTAAGCGGCGGCTGTCATGTTGTCTGTTCTCACCAGCACGCGTTTGTCTCTCAGCAGTGGGGCAAAGTGTTTCAACACTTTCAGCACTGTGGACAGCTCCAGGCAGTTTATGTGGAGAGATGGGGTTGTGGCCATTTCCTCCCACCACGCGAGAGTGACACATCCCGCCCCAACCAATGAGAGACGCTGCCTGTGTAAACCGTGACATGTGACGCCACTTTCCCCGAAGCGAATCCCCGCTGACAGCACGCGAGGGGATTTCCAGTACGCCAGGTCCGACTGTACTGAGGGAGGGACGGACAGCAGGCTCTTTGTGCTTTACTGGATCGAGGCGGAGACGGCCGAACCATCTCTGTATTTTTCTCATGTGGAGGAGACCCAGAGGGACCACCACGCGACTGGCGGACATCATGCCCAGTAGGCGATCACAGACAAAGCCGCTACCACTTTGTGAGGAGCGATGCGAGAGAGCAGAGAGCCGAGAGCTTCCAGCCTGGCTGGAGATAGCCTGGCCTCATGTGGGCCGAGTCCAGATGCACACCCAGATAGATTATTGACTGCGAGGGAGGGTGAGCTCTTCTGCCAGTTTATGGCAAAACCCAGGCAGGACAGGTGTGTCACGAAGCTTCATCGTGGTAGCGCAGAGCTCTCCCTGGACGATGCCATGACAATCAGGTCGCCCAGGTAAAACAACACTCTGACGCCGCCTTGCGCAGCTGCTCCAGCTGTTTCCACACATTTGGAGAACGCGTGCTGAGCCAGAGAATAGCCGAAAGGCAGGCGGTTGTACTGAAAGTGGGCCCCTCTGAAAGAGAAACGCAGGAATTTCCTGTGTCTGGGGATGATGGGGACATGGAAATAAGCCGCCCTTAGATCGATGGACGTGAACCAGTCCCCCGGACGCATACACATTCCAATACGCGCTTGACTGACAGCATGTGGAAGGGCCTCCTCATTATGCATTTGTTGAAGAGGGAGAGGTCCAGGATCGGTCTCATCCCGCCCGCTTCTTGGGCACCAGGAAGTAACGGGAGTAAAACCCTCGCTCTCCCGCCCGGCGGGACTCTGGAAATAGCTCCTTTGTTCATGAGCTCTGTTATTTCTGCCATCAGAGCAGTCAGCCTCTGACTGTGATGACATGACAGTCTCCAGCACCCCGCTGAAAGGAGGGGAGGGCTGGCGTAATTGGAGAGTATAGCCTTCTTTATGAGTTTCGCCATCCACTGCTTCATGGGCAGATTTTGCCACGCCGCAGCAACGCCTGAAAGCTGGCGAAGCAAAAATCTGAGGAGCCTTTGGCGGACATTTCCGACAGCCAGAGAAAAGCCCTCTCCGCCGCAGTGAGCTACAGTGCCGCCGACACGGCCCATGGAGGGCTGAGAGGAAAGGGCTGCTGCGCGCGGCGACAGTGTAAACCACTCCGCCGCCCATTCTCGGTGTCCGACTCATGCCACGGTGAAACCACCCCACTGACACACACCTGATGGGTGAGAGGTGGGAAGGCCGCAGAGAGGCAAAAAGTGTGGATGGGCTGTTGTGTTTATCTGATGTGGATGTTTCCCACTCATGATAATGTGAGAGAGGACAACAGTGGCTCAACAACTGACGCAGGCGCAGCGCGGCGCAGTGGAGCTCGCTTGTGTGTGGAAGCGTGTGCTTTTTCAGCTGCAGGCTCAGGGGAGAGAGCGGCAGACTGAGTGTGAGGAACATGCTCTTTGACATTTGGTTGGTTCTGAAAAGAGCCGCTGTGTCCGACTGTTCCGGAAGAAAACACACGCTCCTCGCGTCCCGCCAATACCTCCGCCGCTTTGGCGGGAGGCTCGGCGGGGTTGGACCCGAGAAGCCGCTCGCCTGTCCTTGACGGGCGGAGCGGCGCTGTGCAGCAGGGAGCGGTGGCCGGCCCGGCTGGGCGCCGCGCGAGCAGTGGTCGCAGCGTGCGCCGGCCTGGGCGGGAATCACGGCGATCACGCCGGAGCCCTGTGAGCGCCGCTGATGCCGAGGCGGTGCTCTGCTCCAAGATGTGTGCCGCTTCACCTTGTCTGCTTCATCCGAAGCTTGCTGCAGATAGATGTTATTGATGGCAGCTGTTGTCTGGGCGGCACACCGGTGGGCCCGGTCGGTGGCTCGCACCGTCACCTGGTCGCGGGCGGAGGGCGGAGTGGGCTTCCTCCTGCCGCAGACGGTGGTTTTAGGCAGCGGGATGGCAGCCAGGCTAGGCTCCAGAGGTGGGACAAGGGGAAAACCACGGTCGGTGAGGCCCTCAACTTTAGTGAAGCTGACATACCTCGCCACCGGTGCCTTCAGCCTCCCAGGCTCGGCCCCGCTCCGGAGAGAAAGGGCCGAAGCGGCGAGAAAAGAGGCCACACGGGGAGCTGCTTGGACTCTTGCTTTGACTGGTTGATGTCGCCGAGCATGGTGCTAGGTGCAGGTGCAGGAGCCACAGCCGGCATCGACACGCCCTTACGCCAGCGGTCGCCCTGATGACGTCGGGGAGATCCCGGAAGAGAGCCCCACAGGACGGCAAGCTAGAAGGCGGAAGTGGAGCAGGAGCTAGCGACGCCGCCTTCTCAAGATCAAACTCCAGATCTTCCGGCGGGAAGAGGGGAGAGCCTGGCGGGGAGCCAGCAATGGAGGGAGCAGAGTCAGAGGACTCAAGCTCTGCAACGCCGGCGGTCCCGCCGACGAGGTCCGCCGTGAAGCTAACTGGCTTAGCCCAGCTAGCATCATCAGCCTCTTCCTCCTGCAAGGCCGCTGGTTATCGACCCGTCGCCGCTTCTCCTCCACGGGCAGCTGTAGCGCAGTCGGGCACGAGGCCCGGGAGTCAGAGCCAGGCCGGGCGTGCTGAGGACCGAGGCAGGTCTCGCGAGCGGTCGTGGGGTCGAACCCCAAGATGTAGCCGGCGTTGCAGGACTTGCAGAGGCGGAGTCCTTTGAGCGGCGGACCTCAGCGGTAGAGCGGTGAGTAGCCATAGGAAAACTCTTTAGAAGCTCTTTAGAGGAAAATTTGCTCTTTAGCTGCTACTCTGCTCTCCGAGTGACTGCTATAGCAGCGCTGAAGAAAAAAGGGGAGCAGATCTCTGGTCTCGCAGGTATTATATACCCAAGCTGCGGACTCTGAGAGAGGCTCGTGCACGCACAAGGGCGCGAAAGAAATCTTCAGGACTGCGCATGCGCGCGGGGATGAACCCAATAGCGATAGCTCTTAGAGGGCGAAGCCTATACGAAATAGAATATATGTCTCAACTCATTTTAATGTATCCTATTATAGAACAGTTTTAAACGATTTTTCAGACCATCTTTTAGTAATTACACCATTACTCTCTGGGACCTCAGTAAACAGAGGCTTCTGGAAACTAAACACTGTGTTTAAAAGAGAGAGACATAATTGTAGAACTTCAACAGGAAATTCATAAAATAATTCAATTAAATGTTTTTACAAACTCAAACTGTGGGAACTATTAAAACGTAAAATGAGGGAATATTTTTAAATTTAAATGTAGAGAATTAAACAAAAGTAAAAATATAAAATACGATTTATTAATTAAACAATACATTATGTTAAAACAAAAAGTAAGATCACCATCTGAAGAGGAAACAATGTCAAAAATACAGAAACGGACAACCGAGGAAATTTACTTCAGTCCCTCACAATCAGACAAAAACAAATCCAAAGTAGATTCATTGAGTCTATTAAAAATCAGGATGGTGTTGCAGTTTACTCTGAATCACAGAAAAGACAAGCAATAAGCGATCTGTGTGCCAATGCATATAAAAAAATAGAAATTGAGGCAGATTGCATGGACATTTTGTTGAGGAAAGTTCCTCCCATCAGCTCAATTGACTTCGCTCAGGTAATTGGGGACATAAGAAAAGACGAGGTGGTGCAGGCCATCCGGCAACTTAACGTGGGCAAAAGTCCTGGTCCCAATGGCCTGCCCACAGAGTTTTACCAGTTATATCTGGACGACATTATAAACCTCCTTACCTCTATGTTTAACGAGGGCCTGAAGAACGGCTGTATGGGGGACTCCTTTTATCAGGGTGTCCTGTGTCTTTTATTTAAGAAAGGTGATATAACTGGTCTGGACAATTACAGACACTTAACTATCATGAATACAGATTACAAAAAACTCGCTAAAATAATTACCAATCGTTTAAATGATATTTTGGATGAAATTATAGAAAAAGAACAGACCTGTGCAATAAAAGGCCGTCTCATGTGGGACAATCTGTGCACTTTAAGAGAAATTCTAAATAGACCAAATAATAAAGGTTTTTATATCATAGGCCTCGATCAAAAAAAAGCCTTTGATTATATCTCCAGAGATTATCTCTGGTCAGTTTTGGAAGCATACGGCTTCCCTGAATCTTTCATCCATATGGTGAAGTGTCTGTATTTTAAATAAAGTGTGTGTGTCAATGTCAATGGTGTCTTAACTAATCTGTTGGAGGTCCAGAGAGGTGTCAAGCAGGGCTGTCCCCTGAGTCCTGCTTTGTACATCCTGGCCATCAACCCCCCTGATTAAAATGATCAATTCAGAAAGCCTCATCTCAGGCACAAGTGTAGGTAAAGCCTCTAAGGTCACAGCTATGGCCTATGCCGATGATGTCACTGTAATAATAAAAAACAGCAGGAGATGGACGCTCTAATAAATGTTTTAAGTGTGTACGAGCTCGCATCTGGGGCCAAATTAAATCACTCTAAAACTGAGGGAGTTTGGATAGGAGAGGAGAGCGACAGGGGCGACATTAACATTCAAATCAAAAAGGAAATTAAAATCTTGGGGCTGACCATATGTAACAGAGATTGTGGTGAAGTAAACTGGTAGAAAAAAACTGTGTGAAGTTAACGAAGAAGTAAAAAAAATGGGAAAACAAAAAAAAAAACTAATTATAACACCAGGATTAATGTTGTCAAAACCTTTATTTTATCCAAACTCCTGTTTTTATCGAATATTTTCCCCCCATTGCACAAAATGATAATGAAACTGAATAAACAATGTGTTAACCTGGTCTGGGGAACAACCAGGGAGGTCACAAAAAGAGCGCTGCTATTTAAAAGCAGAGATTACGGGGGTTTAGGTGCCGTGGATCTGGGCATCCGCCTCACTATAGCCTTTGTTAAAAATGTCTCCTCTGCCATCTCCAGGAAGGCTCTCTGGCTGGGGGATCCTGTCAAATGGCAAAAAAGACGAGGCAGGGCCAGACAGGGTCCTTACTATAAATTAATTTACGGGGATTTTATTGCACAACACCAGCACTTATTTATAGACTGGGTTGGTTTAAGTAGTAAATCTATTTTTATAAAAATTAATGATTTTAAATATGGGGGTTACATTCAGTACACGAATTTGCCGGTCAGCGATGGCGCTGAGGTGAGGAAAATTTTAAGGGGAAAGTCACTGAGAGCCTTCGAGACGCCCGGTGGCTCATGTCAGTCAATAGACTTCCAGTCAGAGCGGTGGTGTCCTGGAGCTGTTTTGTTAAAACTAAAGAATGTCCAATGAAACATTGTGAGGAGGACGAGACCCAACAGCACCTCCTGATGGACTGCTATCGATCTCAGGAGGTCTGGAACATTTTAGATGGTCTCGGACTCACTTTTACACGTAATTACAGATCTGTTATGTACGGACTTCTCGATGAAATCATGCCCACAAAGAAAAAAGAGCTATTTCAACTGGTCATCAGCATTGTTTGCCTAAAACTGTGGAAAACTAGATGCGTCATGACTATACACCAGACTGTCATAGACAGTGACATGGTAGTGAGGCAGATTCTGACCGAACTCCGCAGGAGGAGAACGTTGGACAGGAAACAGACTCTCCCCTGTAGCTCACTGGACTTGTGAGGACGTAAAGAGCCCGCCCCCCCGAACGGCGACTCTGAGCACTTTAGCACCATGCACTTTCTGCTGTTGGGTAAGCACTTTATTAATGTCGAAGTTTGTTTTAATCATTTTGTGTCGATCCTATAATTATGTGTGAGTGTCGGATTTTTTAGGTATGTATGTTTTGGAATTGCTCTGTACTCTGTCATGTTTGAAATTTAATAAAGATTCTTGAACAAAAAAAAAAAAGAAAGTATAAGGTGAAAATACAAAGAGATGATCAAAACCAAAGGAAGAACATCCCAAACTATATCTCACTTGGTCCCTAGAGTGGCCGCATTTTTTACCCCGGTCAGTGACACGATGCTTTATCTGCTACAGCGCCGAGCATCAAATAAAGGAGTGTAAGGAAGTGAAGTGTTGGAGATGCGGGGCTCTGGGCCATAAAGCCAAAGACTGTAAGAACCCTGCATTATGCAGTCTGTGTGGAGGCGGAGGGCATTCTTATTTCCAGTGCCCCCACTCCTACAGCAATACAGCTCGAGCACAGAGGAAGTCACAAACACAGACACCACAAGAGGGCGCCCACGATCCACAGATGACAGCCCCAGTGCAGAGCACCCCGCAGCAGAGAGCCGTGAACATGACTGCTGTGACCCAAACACAGGCGGTACAGAGACCTGAGAAGACAGCGACTCAACCGGAGCTGACACAGAGAACCGAGAGGATGGCGGCAGGGATACGCCCGTCCTTTGGAAGAGGGAGAGGCCGAGGGAGAGGTTTCGATGCAGCCATAAAGAGAGATCTTTCAGCAACCGGAGAAAGAAAACAGCGTTCCCATCATCTGTCAGCAGTGAACATCGGAGAGGCGGCATCCATAGACGGACAGCAACTGCAGCAACGACAGGAGGTGGACGGAGAGCTGAGGTCCCTGCTGGACCAGGCAGCTGAGATCAGTCTGCCTTTCTCTTACTTCTCTACTGATTCCTCTGACACCGGAGAAGGAGGAGGTCTGGAGGAGGATCCAGGGGGTCAGGGAAATAAGGAGGAGGACGAAGCATCTGACTCAGCGAGCGAAGAACCAGGTTCATCTGGCATCCAGGATCACAGCAGTGAGCTGGACTCCAGCGGAGGGGAAGACTCCTCAGCTGCAGAACAACTAGAAGAACATGTGGGTGTTACCTAAAAGAGACAAACGAAGCGATAACTGTAGGTGAAGTTAAACAAGCCATCCTGGAATTAAATAGGCCTAAAGGTAAAGCACCAGGTCCAGATGGACTTCCTAGTGAATTTTATCAAACATGTATAGAAGACATCTCAGACCTGCTAACCTCAGTTTTTAATGAGGGCATCAAGACAGGCAAGTTACACAGCTCATTTTATGAAGGAGTTATATCACTTATTTATAAGAAAGGAGACCCTCAGGAAATAGATAATTGCCGACACGTCACTTTGATGAATGTAGATTATAAAATCCTTGCAAAAATAGTTATGAATAGATTAAATGATACCCTGGAAAAAATAATTGAAAAAGAACAAACCCGTGCTATTAAGGTCACAATGTCTCATTGGACATTCTTTTGTTTTAACAAAACAGCTCCTTTGCCTCTTCCGCTCATGATACCTGTTTGTAGTTTCAACAAACTGATACACGTGACTGTGAGCACATATACATTTTATCTGCGGACGTAACAGAGTTAGAGGGAGTTTCACTGGGCGGTGCCGAACTCTCTTTCCTGAAGCCCCTCAGTCAAACGTTTGACTCCGCCCACACAGAGCAGCTTTCTTTCTTTGTTTGGCCAAATATGTGAACACATAGAAGGAATAACAGCTGAGAACAAGGACAGCTGAACAAATAAAAGAATAGACAGGGAGCTTAGGGTTTATCAGGAGGACGGGTGTTTTACAGTTTTACTGTATGAACCTGGAGTGTGTGTGTGAGAGCTTTTTGAATGAACATTAGATTCTGACCGATCTTGTCGTCAGATTTTTAATTATTAATTTATGTTGCTGTGGCTCGTGTGTAAATGAGCACAGCATCTCCGGAGAGCAGCTTCACCCAGTGGCTACATGGTTTCATGATCCTGCTGCCCATCCACACATCGCATTCAGCATCAAAATCAATCATGATTCAAAATTATATTACAGTAACCCCGCCCATGGGGTAAGTTGTAAGATTTCATTCACCCCATACTGGGACAATTACGAGCGCTGGGTCTTAGAAATAGTGTTCAAAACAGATATGTTGCTTGTATAAAATTATTCAAACACATTTTTTAGGCTATTTAGTCCAAGCCAAAATGTGTTAGGTTGTGTCCACTCACCCTTTACATTCCAGAAAACAGAAAGCTAACTTGAATAATTAAATAATCAGCTAGGAGTCTCATGGGGATATGTGTTAACTTCTTTTTTTAACCGTATTCACCTGTACTCACCTTAAAGTGAGAGTTTCTCATTGTTTTTTTTGTTTTGTTTTTAATACCAGCCTAAAGTAGGCAGAATGCAATAGCCTCGTCCATGGAGATATCTGTAACGCTGAAACTTCACATTAATAGGCTATCATTTAATATTTTAACAGGAGCAGCAGAGGAAGAAGCTCTGTAGTGAAAAGTGAGGTGGCTCTTAAAAGAGCCGTTGTGTTTTGTTAACAGGTCTGGGGTCAGTCTAAGCCCTCTCTCCGCGGATGCGGCGGGCCAGCTGGATGTCTTTGGGCATGATGGTGACCCTCTTGGCGTGGATGGCGCACAGGTTGGTGTCCTCGAACAGGCCGACCAGGTAAGCCTCGCTGGCCTCCTGCAGAGCCATGACGGCGGAGCTCTGGAAGCGCAGGTCGGTCTTGAAGTCCTGAGCGATCTCCCTCACCAGGCGCTGGAAGGGCAGCTTGCGGATCAGCAGCTCGGTGGACTTCTGGTAGCGGCGGATCTCTCTGAGAGCCACGGTACCGGGCCTGTAACGGTGGGGTTTCTTCACTCCGCCGGTGGCCGGGGCGCTCTTACGGGCAGCCTTGGTGGCTAGCTGCTTCCTGGGAGCTTTCCCTCCGGTGGATTTACGGGCGGTCTGCTTGGTTCTTGCCATGATCTCTGTGTCTCTGAACAACAGAAAGTGAGGGAAAGCGAACTGACTCGCTGCTCTTAAACTGCGGGACCGGCTGTGAGACGGTGACGCTGCTTCAGACCTCCGGCTCCTGATTGGTGAGGGGCCCAGCACCGCCTAGAGGAGCGGCGCACCGCCTGAATCTGCGCTGCTTATTGGCGGAAAATCCGTTCGAAATGTCCGCCAAAAAACGCAGAGCGGGCCGCCTCCCGCAGCTCTGCAGGAGGCCCCTTTTCTGGTTGGTCTCTGATAGAACCGTCCTATCTGCGCGGACATATAAAGGAGGGTTTTGCCAGTCGGGGCCACATTTTCTTTGAGTCTCGACTTTAGAAAAAATACCTAATCATGAGTGGAAGAGGCAAAACTGGCGGAAAAGCCAGAGCTAAGGCAAAGACCCGCTCCCTCTCGTGCCGGGCTCCAGTTCCCAGTCGGCCGTGTCCACAGACTCCTTCGTAAAGGGAACTATGCTCAGCGTGTCGGCGCCGGAGCTCCCGTCTACCTGGCGGCGGTGCTGGAGTACCTGACCGCTGAGATCCTGGAGCTGGCTGGCAATGCTGCCCGCGACAACAAGAAGACGAGGATCATCCCCCGTCACCTGCAGCTGGCAGTCCGCAACGACGAGGAGCTCAACAAGCTGCTGGGCGGAGTGACCATCGCTCAGGGCGGTGTGCTGCCCAACATCCAGGCGGTCCTGCTGCCCAAGAAGACCGAGAAGCCCGCCAAGAAGTAAATCTGGAGACTCTCTCAAACTGCTGATATACAGCCCCAAAAAGGCTCTTTTAAGAGCCACACACCTCTGATAAGAGCACTGTTCCTCATCCATTTTGAGTTACTTAAGCTTTTAAAACAACACTTACGTCGGTATCAAATATAGAGAAATAATTGAAGTAAACAATACATAGACCTAATTTAGAAGTTAATTTGATATTGTAAAATTGTGAGCTACATAAATTAAACAATGAAAACAGGACTACATTAAACAATAACGAGGGAACGTTAAAAATTAAAGTTAACCATATTCATGGGCTCAACAATTAGCCTATATTTCAAAAACTATCTGTGGAGTTTTAGAAAATATAGTTGTCTTCGTTACAAATGTATAATCACAAAATATAAAACCTTTAAACTCCACAATCAAGTTTGTGCGGCCTTATAATAGAATTAGGCTAAGCCTGTATACAAGAATCAAAAAATTCAGGTCCCACACTAGTTAACTGGTGGCCCGCAGAATGGCTATTGAAAGTATTGCAACGTTTAGATGGGATGTAGCCTATTATGAACTGTGCATCTGTGGGAAAACTCATGGGACAAATGTTGTTTGAAGTTACTGCTAATGCAAACATTTCCTGCCGCTATCGCTTCACATTAAAATAACTTAAATGGCGAAACACGAGTTGACTTTTATTATGAAGGAGTCACAGGAAATGCAATGTGTTTGAGTGGTATTGGCACTGCCCGCTCTTGTTCACAAAAATGTGTCCACAAAACAAAACGGTCTTTTGCCGTGCATAATTGCCTCAAAACCATAGACCATAAAAGAAGGGGTCGATTAATATTTCTTGCCAATCAGCACTGAAATCTACAGTTAGATTTACAATTACAGATTTTAATCATCACTCTTCAGTGAACAGTCTCTTTGACTAAAGTCTGAGAACATTAATTAAATAGGATTGTTATCATTATGGATTTACCGTGTTTTTAAGAGTCCGTTCACAGTGATGTAGGGTAAATACATATAATACATTAATATGCCAATTAACCCTGAATAAAACATTTCGAAAGTCCGGCCCTCACAGTGAAATTCTAGCCCTTGAACAGAAGTAGTTGAGGACCCCTGCTGAACTTCGATTTTGGATTTGATCCACTAGATGGCGCCATTGTTCAATGATTGTTGGAGTTGCAAGCAAAGCTGCAAAGTGGGGTTCTTCCCAGAAATGTAAATTATTCACATCTTTATCTGAAACACTGGAGAATGTATTGAAATACATTTTTAAAATATATTTTTAGGATGCTTCAATCTTAAAGTTTAAAACTCATCTTCATATTTCATGGTAAATATGTGTCATGCATCATTTAACCAAGTGAAATATTTTTTAAAAATGTATTTTTTATTTCAACATCAAAACAGCATTGGTTTTGGTAATCATTCAAAATACATTCATGTTTACATTATTTCATTTGCAGTTCCCTCTTGAGATACATTACTATCCACTGAAACAATAACTTATCAAGTTTCAAGAAAGACATTTTTACTCAGATTTTACGGACCTTATTAAGAGGATCAGATCAACATTAAAGAAAGGTTTCTGCCATTGATAGTAACACATCATTTCCTCCACGTGCCTCACAATCTGGCAATATCAACTTTTGTATTTTAGTGAAAATATTTGCATTACCCAAACACCTATAATTGTTCTATATTTGTTTATATTGTAAACAAATCCTGTGAAAAGGCCTTTGCCAACAATGAATGTATCTTAATTAAAAGCAGTGTGAGGCTATCCAAAGCCTGATATATCGTATTTCTCTGTCATAGAGTTCCGTTGTTGCCCCAAAACTATTAAAAACACATCAATGAGTCACAATGGGTGGCATGTTTTCATGAACACACAGGCCATCTTGCTGGCAAATGGCTTTATTTTACATACAGATTGTCCTATCATCATTGTGTTTGATTGCCAATCACAGACACACTAGTGTAATGTTAGGCTTACCAATGGTCTCAGTATTCACACTACCATATCAACAAAAAAAACAGACAGCTAAAATGACAATTGTATGTAAAGCTATTACAACTTCAAATAGAGGATTATTTATTAAATGTTATAAAATTTGATGAATAGAACAAACAGACTATTAAGGGTTAATGACTATATCTTATCAGAGTTTCTTATCAGCCTCCTTGATCTCTTGGGAAGTGATGGATCTTAAGAGGAGGAAGCCAACACCCTTGAAAAGTTTTAGGCAGTGGACAAGGAACCTTTCAGAGAGTGTGCCCTTTAAAAGGGTACACTGTAGAAGACCACATGTGCCACTCCTGTGCTTTCCAAAAATGCCTTTCAGTCACAGACTGAGAGAATCTAGAAACACCACGGGGGGGCTGGATACTGCACTTTTGAGACTGACCTTCCAATATGCCAGGGCATTCCACTTTAGTTGGCGTATTTTACATGTCCAACTGATCATTTCAAGCTGAGTCCGGCTTCCAGGGGCAGTCTGATGAAAAAGTTTCTGTATTTGTACAAGTCATGTTTCTCCCTACAGTTAGTACATTTTGCAAATTCCTCATCACAATGGAACACTGTCTACAAACTGCATGAAACTGAAAATGGTTTCTGACTTCACCAAAGGTTTTGTAGAAACAGTACTCGGATGTGGACACAACATGTTTTTCACTAACTGCATTAATTACCATAAGCATGTCTTCAATGGGGGCTTTCACAACTTTCACACTCCCGGACTTTCAGAATTTTCAGAAGGAAAATGGCGTCTTCTCCTCCTGTTGGCGACGTTATAATGTTCGCATAACAATTGCGACTAGCCTTCATTATAGGTGGTTCTGCAGGTAGGTATGCCATGATAATAACAATGCAGTGGTGGCAAATATGCAGATGTACATTTTTTTATTCATTCATTCTTGTCAAAGATACCCGCAGAACTGTTTAATAAACCAATGAATGTCAAGTACATAGATGACGACAGTACGCAAGCCTGTCATCTAAAGTCCTTTAGTGTGGTCGCAGAATTACAGTGTGAAACCAAACCAAAACTAACCAAATGAATCGTTGGTTACGTATTGTAACCCCAGATTCTATGAGTATAGGCGTAGCCCTCTAAGAGCTATGTATCAAAACATGAACTTTCGATCTTTGGTACGGACTTTCAGGTGTGAAAGCCCCCAATAACTACGTTATAGATCATGTTTTAACGTTAATGCCAGCATCAGTAATTCACACTGCTTTTGCCTTTGGTAGTATTGCCTGGACTACTGTGTTGAGGACCAGTACATGAATTCTGACGCATTGCTTCTTGCTCAGTCGTGTTGCCAGCAGGGTGCTCTCTCCTCAGCTTGTTGTCCTCCATTTCTTCCCTGGCTACCTCTTCTTTTGCAGTAGATTCAGCTCCATAGCCCCAGCCAGTCCTCACACAGAAAATAATAAATTGGTTGAGGAGCTTAAAACGACTAAAGTTTATGTTATGAGCGACCTCTTGTGGCTGTTTGACGAAGTGCATGTGAAAAACACCAGGTGCATGATTTAAATAACCAAAAAATTCCTATTTTGGAGGTGGAGGGTAGAGTGGGTGGTTAGAGGGGACCTTCACCCAGGAGACCGGAGTCTGGTTCCCATGTGAAACAGACATCAATAAGTTGATTTTTTTTCTAATTTTATCAGCATTAGCTAGCTAGTGTTAGCAATAATTTTGGTGAGGGTTTTTTTATGCTTCATATATCCAGTAGCTAGCGTTTTGTACATAGACTGTATATAAAGGGACGAAGCGCCTGTGACGTCACCCATTGGTTTCTAAAGAACCGTTTTGAAGCTCAAAATTGGCGGCGCTGGCCGGCGCCATCTTGGCAGCACATCACTGCGCGTCACTCCCAGATAACCATAAATGGGCAAAGAGGCAGGTCATGGGCGGAGCTGAGGTGGTGTGTTGCTGAAATCACGCCCACCAAGCACTAACACGACCAAGTTAGCTCATGCTAAGGAGATAATGCTATATGCTACTGGTTGCTAGCTAGCTTGCTAACCGGCTAATCCCGCTGAGTTTGTGTAGTTGGCGCGGTTGGATCTAGGTTGGAGCCAGTCTACGATCATGATTACCAGTTTACAGGTTTTTTCAACAAAACTGGAAATAACTATGTTTCTGTTATTAAGATTATGCTATAGACAGTAAAAAATGCTTTTTGAGCATTTTTGAATATATAAATGTGGTAATTTGCAACACTAGATTTTGTTGAGACTTGCAGAAATTTGTGATTTAAAGTGAGCTTTTAAGGTTACAATAAATCAGCATTTAACATTATTGACGTTACATTTCAAACGAACAATTTGCAGCAAATGAATAACCTTTTAACATACTATAGTTACGTGTTGTTTATTTGGATATCTGTACTTATAATGTTAACAAGCAAGTGTAGATTATATTAATTACATAATGATAACTTAGGTAACAGTTATTTAGCTTGCAAAACGTTAGCATATTAACTTACTTACGCTAAAGATTGTAATTCCCACACCTTTATTTTGATTTGAGATTATTGTCTAGACTTTTGAGAGAGACAGGCACGTTTGTTTTGGTTACAAGATGTTAATTTCTTTCAGTGATCCATCATTGCTGAAGCCATGGCCACCTACAATGCCGCCATGTCTGCTAACGCTACACACAACTCTAACTGTAAGTACTAGTCTTGGCTACTTGACATTTCACAGCTGATAATACATTGTCTTCACGGAACAAAAATAATATTGACTAACTATATTTTGGGGTGTTGCCCTCTTGTTCCGTTTTCTCCCACAAATGACTTAATAGTATCGTCAGCATAAATAACAACACGGTGTGGATCATTGGTGACAGCTATGTCCGACGTGGAGCCCAGAGAGCTGCAGAGACCACCGGAACCGACCTAGGACTGCCGGGCGTCCGTGTGTCTTGGTTTGGCTGGGGCGGACTGTGGTGGGAAGGACTTCTCCCCTTCTTCACCCACTCCCTGCGAGGAAGAGCAGCACCAGATGTCCTCATACAATGTGGCGGCAATGACATGGGGGCTGTCAGCAGTGTACAGTTGGTCAGCATGATGAAGGAGGACCTGCACCAGCTCCAACTCCTGCACCCTGGCATGAAAGTCATCTTATCATCTGTGACCCAGAGGTGGAGGGCTGGTGCCAATCCGGTGAAGATTGACAAGGCCAGGAAGTTTGTCAACAGTGTTGTGGCTACATGTGTTTGCAGCTTAAACGGTGCCATGATTGAGAACCCTCATATCAGACATGACAGTCCTGGGCTATTTTTGAGAGATGGAGTTCATTTCACACCTAGGGGAAATTATATGTTTTTAAGTACACTTGCTAATTGCCTTAAAGTCCACCTCTAAATGTAGTGAACTGCTTACAGTGGGCAACAGTTAGCAGTGTCACTGCTTTCGAATTTGGTCTTTAGGACCCATTTTATTTAGCCTAAATATAGCCCTGACCATCATGGCTAATGTTGAGTTTATTTTTTATCATTATTGTTAGCTTTGTTTAACAAGCTATGGTAACACCTGAAGCCATAACACTGTTACCACCTCTGCTCTTCCTTTTGTAAAACAAAATGATAACCACTACACAAGCAAGAGTTTAACCATGTGGGGTTATAAATGAATATCTTGTATTCATGAAAATATCTTGTAACAGTTGTAATGTCAAATGACATTGTCCTAGACATTGCGACTTTTCCCATAGGCCAGGACATAAACGAGAGAAGACATTAAATGGCAATAAATGATAATTATTTATTGCAATAACGAAAAGAAAATAAACTGTAAATTCAGATATGGGGTGTGTAATCAGTAGTGTTCATGTAGATGTGTATGGATAACATAAGATAAGGTATGTAGAGTAAGGGCCTGTGTCCACTGAAGTGTTTTTTGCCAGTTGAAAACGCCCAGCTGGGAGCTCTAGCGGTGTTTTTTAGACGCAGTGTTTTTCCAACTGCTTTTTTTTCTATGATACATAAAATCCATGGAAGTGATGTTGCAAGTAGTTCTTCCTGACTTTACTGGATGTAAAAATGTCAACAGAGAGTAGAGTCCTTGCTCTTTTTGAAGAGAAGGCCGAAGCAGGTAGAGAGTGGATGTATTTGGGTTCATGAGATTTTGTGGTCGAGGAAACATCTCGGCCATCTCAGCGAGTACACCACCGTTTGGTCCGAGAGCCCGATTACAGGATAGTAACCGTTGCTACAGTGTGGTATTTGTCCCGCCCCTCCACTACTGTGATTGGGTTTTTCCCAAAGTTGAACATTTTTCAACTCTCGGCGACCGGGGGGGGAAAAACGCTCCAACCTCAGCTCTCGGACAAAACAGTGGTACTTGCAGAGATGTTTCCTCGTCCACAAAAGGGGGCATCACATGTCCTACATTAGAGAAAGATGACAAGGTTAAAAAATAGTGGTAGAATACATTCAGTATGGCCTGTCTTGGTTAAAAGCCCAGCAGGCTAGGAGGGAACATTTACCAACATATAACAAACATACAAAACGCTACAAAACCATGGGTACAAGACATGAATGAAATACAGAACATATGACCAATACAAAACTGGAAAACCTATGTACAATGGTGGGCGATAGGAACAAATTCAAATATCAACATTTCACCCACCCCTAATGAAAACAGCTATTTCACTAAAATAATCACTTTAGAAACAAAATAAATTAGAATGGGATTTAAAGCTATTTTGTTCAAATTAACTTTATAACACAACCTAAATACTTAATTACTCTATCACTGTAACACTTTATAAACCATGAATGTTACCTTTTTGAAGCTATATTGAACTTAACATAAGACAATTTGAAAATTTGTTGACTTTAATATTTTTTCTTATATTTATTTATATTTTTCTTTTTGTAAATATGCAGTTAACTGATCATTTGACTTTAACACAGAATTGCAAAGGTTTAAGGTAGGCACCATGTGTAAAGGCTCAATGTACGAAATTAAACTTTTTTCTTTAGTGTAGCATCCAAGCATTAAATGGTTTGTAATAGTTGGGCCCCGTTCATGCAGACTCCAACTGTAAATCATCCTGGCGGAATTCACTCTGTGTGTGTGTTTCTTCAGTGTAGAAAGATGTTCCTTTATTAAAACCCTGTAGTGGAAATTCAAATTGGCACAGCAGCACAGAAGAATGTAAAAGATGAAGAAAATATAATAAAAGTAGAATTAGTTACTATTCTACGTAGATGTATAAATATATACACACTGTACACACACCATAACAAATATACAATAAACATATATATATACATACAATATATAGACACACACACTTTATGCAGGCTTTAAGTTTATATTGAACAATTGATTTCTCAGCTGTGTACACCTGACAACGAAGCTAATTTTTTTGAGTTTTCTGTGGAAAACCTTGCCTTCTTTAATTTTATCTGTCTCTGGCTTTGCTATATGATTTAATCTAATTTTGCAGTACCACACAGAAGCCATCATCACCACAACATCGATATGGTTGGCTTCAACACACGTCAAACATGTGGCTGTGCAGCTGTGGGAAGAGATTCTTCTCAGAACAATCACAAAGAACCTGGGTGACAATGGCTGCTGTTGTTCCCCTTCCCTGTGGAGCCTTTCCCTCGTTGATTTTTAGAAGCTGCTGAGAGCATGGTTTCTGTAGACCACCTCTGTCCTTCAATGCCAGGAATCGATGCACCAAGTCATCTGAGGTCAGTGCTTGTGAGCAAGGCATGCAAGTAACCTTTTCTTTCATCTTTTTGACAATGAAGCCAGTGATGTAAGAGATTGCGGCCTCCTTGTTGTACCCATAGACTGTATATAAAAATGGACGTAGTATCCGTGACGTCACCCGTTGGTTTCTGAAGAGCAGTTTTGATGCCCGAATTGGGCGGAGCCGGCCGTCGCCATCTTGGCGCCGCGTCACCGCGCGTCACTCCGGATAACCATAAATGGGCAAAGAGGCAGGTCATGGGTGGAGCTGAGGTG
>JALXJV020000007.1:35395277-35451679 GCA_024633595.2 Lepomis macrochirus | reverse complement strand
CATATAGAAATGACAGAAAAGGTTGATAGCTGATTGTCGTGGAAATTTAGATTCCTGGTGAGAGGTTAGGCAAATAATTGAGTTACAACCAACCGTTGTCTTTTAAGAATTTAACAAAAGAGAATAAACAGAGAAGTACTACAACAAAATCAGCTGGACCAGAGTTTCTGTCTCTTAAGACAGTCACTAACGTCTGGCCAAGAACAAAGGGGTGCATAGTCATTTACACAGTCTGGGTATCTATGTTTTGGGGAACAAAAAGATCCTCTGCCTGCTCTGCCTGGTCCCAGACAAAACAGAAGAGGAACAGAAAACAACTCCACATCCTTGACCTAAACCCTACACATGTGGACAGACTAGCAGAATGAGAATAATAAAAGGAACACGTTGAAGCTTAAACAATGTATAAGACAATAACAATAAAGGGAAAATAGCACTATTATAAGTACTTGCTTAAATGGATGATAAGTGTAAGAAGAAAACAATTTTCTGCCCTTACACTGATGTCTCCAAAATAACATATGTCAGTGTTCTGGTGTCCATTGCAACACAAGGAGGTTAACCCTAGGCCGATGTGTGCAGCTGTAAGGTTAACTAGTCGACATGCATACAGTCACAGTTTGGGCACACACCCCGCTAGCGCTAATGCTAGCAAAGGCTAGAAAAAACGCTAACGCTAGCTAGCTAAGGCAGCATGAAACACTACAAAACCAAGCGCCAACCTCCGGCTCTCATTTCCGGTGCAACCAGGAAGTAACTGAAAACTGCAATTCATCGAGTGGCCACTTGAGGCTGGCTGCAGAAGGGAGTCAATCTCTATTGACCCCCATGTTAAAAAGCAACTTTACAGCATAATAAAACATGTTTACAGCCTGGTTCAAAAAATGGTTTTAGTGCATATGGATAATGTTGCCCTTGGAAACAACTGTGAGGGGGGTGAATTATATTAAGCCTTAAAGTTCTGCATTTTTAGGGGCGTGGCCGCTTTGATTGACATGTGACGGCAGTCGCTGTCACTGCTAGCCTGAGTGACAGCCGTCTGTTAGTTCGTATTTGCCTATTTGCCAGTGCATTTTCCTGTGTGCAGTCTGGCGGTGCCTTAAAGGGATGAGTCGCCGTAGGAGCATAGGTGTAGGAATAACTGTAAACTGTGATGTGATAAATGTTGGCTTAATGCCCTTCATACAGTCACAGTCTTCCCACTCGGCCTGAAAAACACACGGCAAATAAGGGGAAAAGTAAAATGTCCGGGGAAATAATTTTAACATTGTGACGTGTTGCTTGGTTATTTCTGGCAGCCGTGTGAACACTCCCGGGTTAACATTACGTTAGTAGCACAGACTCGATGACATTAAATTCCAGTGGCCAAAACTCTGAATGACGTGAGTTGCATTATCCTCCAAAGGTAAATATTTTTCACTGCTGAGTGCTAACTACGGTAGTTTTTATTATTTTTTATAGATTAACGTTTTCCTATCAACGTGTTTTAAACGGTTGAATAATGTAAAATTGGATAGCTAGCTTGAGGTTAAGGCATGCCAGCTCTGGCTAGGAGCAATGGTTTTAAATGTGTTGAGAACGTTGGATAATAACGAAAATGAAGCCGTGTCAAAACAATGAGCTGACGCCAGCTGTCTGTGTATCCTGGAGGTTATAACAGCAACCCCAATGTAAGGCAATTCCGAGGGGCATACAAGCGTCTCCTTGTAAGGCACCAGTTGAGAAGGGGCACAGGCAACTGTCTCCTTCGTGACAACACCTGCGGCTGTGAACATCGCACGCCGATTGGATGTGGAGCCTGTGGAAGTGCTTGTGCCTGAGGGTGACTCCCTCTCTGACCTTCCAAATGTTGACAATCTGGTACAACCAAGCGGCAAACTTCCGGTCTCCCGCTTGACGCCAATACGGAAGTGTCTGAAACTGCAATTCATCGAGTGGCCACTTGAGGCTGGCTGCAGAAGGGAGTCAATCTCCATTGACCCCCATGTTAAAAAGCCCAACTTTACAGCAGAATAAAACATGTTTACAGCCTGGTTCAAAAAATGGTTTTAGTGCATATCGCTAATTTTGCCCTTCGTGACAACTGTGAGGGGGGTGAATTTTTTTATAACTCACCTGCAAGCCTTAAAGTTCTGCATTATTAGGGGCGTGGCCGATTTGATTGACAGGCACCATTACCCTCTGCCACTACTAGCAATGTGTCCGCCGTCTGTTAGCCTCACTCAGCTACACTGAGCTATGAGGCTCAGCCTGTCGGAGGCTTTTGGACATTTCCACATGCAGATACCGGATGATTAATGGCAGGCTGTGCAGTTCACTGGAAAGAGAACCTCCAGGAAATCCGTGTTCTACTTGGTGAGTGAAATTGGTGTATTTTATTTATGTGTTAACATTTAACAGGTATCTGCATACAGCCGGTTAGTTTAACGTAAGCTCGTCACGCTAATTAGCCATATACGAAGTAAGTAAGTTAGTGTGTTTTAACCACAGCTTTTAATGAGACAAAGACAAGTCAGCAAGAAGAGAGAAGCCAAAATGTAACGTTATTAGATTAACCTTAGTGTTACTAGACATTAGGGTGATAATGCTTTGGGAAAAAAGGCATCTGTATGAAGTTGTAATTAAAAGGCTCAGCGCTCAGTTAGCTGATATTATGCTAACGGTAACTTTTACTAACGTGCGATGTGAGATTTAGCCACGTCCTGTAACGGAATCACTGTCAGATACTAGCCAGGTACTATTAGAAGTACCTGGCTGTTCCTGACCCCGATGGACACAAAGGGTTTAAAGTCAGAGAGTCGAGGGGGGCAGCTGCTGCCTGAAACTGTCACACCGAGGAGCACCGATGCCGCTATGTGAGCTAGCTGTCTCTCCCGAGGGGAGCCGTGCACCTCCGAGTGTAACGTTACTGTTTAATAACTATAACGTTATACTATTCTGGATTGATTCAGAGTACATATTAAAGGCAGTGTAATGTCATCAATAAATTATTACACTCATATGTAGCATTCATTGAGATTCAGCAAACAATCTGAGGTGAAAACTGCGTTTGATCAGTGACGTTTCTGATAAGGAGCTTAAGAGGTGGATGCATAATTCGGCAGAACAGCTGTTGTAGGCTAACTGTTACCTGCAGAGATTTGCATCCACCTTTTGTCAGCATATAACGTTAATGCGCCGCTCTGCCTGCAGACAGGTAGCTGGGCTGTAACTAGGGCTGATGGTTTAGTTAAGTCGAGAAATTAGGTGGTGTGAGAGCTGCCTCTGAGTTTGTTTGGTGGATTGAAATTTGCTTAACTGTCTACCCATTGTTGTCTTTACAGGTACCAGAGGAGCTGAGTGCAGAAACCTCCAGATGTGATTAGCTGTGTCCAGCTCTACAGGATAAAACAGCTCCAGCTTCCAGCTCTTTAGCTTCTGCTTTTCTTTTTACTCACAACACCTGAACACTACTGACGTGAATTTATGACACTGGGTTCTTATCAACAGACTCTATCATTATAATAACTCTCAACACATTCTAAGTCATATAAAACTACTTTTACATTTGTAAGCTTTTAATATTGTTGTTTTCATAAATGCAAGACAAGAGTTTATTTATTTGTCAAACTATTGCTTTTGTATTTGGAATACTTTGTTATAATGTGTATAAAACTAATTATACATAAAAAAATCATTCATTATCAGTTTCATATTTTAATTTTAAACAGTGTGATCTAAACTTAATATATTATAGTTAATGGCTGTAAATGGAAATATTAAGATGTTATTTATAGGCTAACATTTACATTTACATGTTAGTAGAAAGTAAAAAATGAAGTGCAGATCATTCTTTGTTTCAGCGTTTACCCACAGGATGGTCTGGATGCGCCCACATTATTCTGTTTTGACTAGACTTACTGTATATCAGAGCAGCAAACAAGGCGCTCTTCAGAAACTTCAGGCTCTGGTATACAGTATATGGGTACTGGGTGTATGGCTCCTTATTTATCTTAAAGTATAAGGTAGAAAGTAAAAATACTCCTGCACACACAGAAGTACACTGCATAATTACTTTTCAAAATTTCATGTGAAACGTTCGGGAGTATTTTCACTTTTTAACTTATACCAGACTAATGTTCTTTAGCAAGAGTTCAGTTTTAATGTTTCATGTTTTTTTCTGTGGTTTACCATTAGCTTTTCAGTAATTAGTAAAGACAGGCAGTGCTAATATATATAGGATTTATTACAATGTGAAGCATAAACCATATCTTTTTTAAATGGACCTATAACACAAATATGGACAATATTTACAACTCAAAGTAACAGAAAGAGAGAACGCCTTTCCACGTCAGTCCACGCCAACAGATACAGACTTCCACGACAATAACAAGGCTTCCAGGTCTCTGCAGCTCTCTGGCACCAGGTGGGACATCTGATCCACAGAGTGACTCTAAGAGGCAAATGCTTCAGGTGATGAAAAATATAAAGATAAAAAATACAGATGAGTCTTTAATAAATAGAATATTGTTGTGAAGTAAATTTTCTAAGGCAATTCTATTCAAAAAGTGAATCTGATCTATTCTAGATTCATTACACAAAGTGAAGCATTTCAAACCCTTTTTGTTTTCATCTTGATTAGTTTAAATATATAAACAGAATAAAAAATACATTTCTCTATTATAAATTATACAGAAATGTGAACTGGAGACGAGTTCTCTAAACAGCTAATTAACTCAAACACCTGCAAAGGTTTCTGAAGCCTGTAATCTCTCAGTCTGGTTCTGGTGCTCAGAATGAACTTTTCCACAGTATTCTAATTTTTTGAGATGCTCCTCTAAAAGATGCCTCAGTGTTTTAATGTTGACAGCACTATTATGTCACATAAGTGGGAGAGATGGAACAAATTTTATCAGCTGTCAAATGTCCAGCAGCCAAGTTGTTCTACTAATGTTAACGTGCAGCAGGCGTGGAGGCATCAGATCCTCAACAAGAACCTTGTGACAAATATAAAAAGTTTCTCTCTCAAGTGTCCTTTTCCAGACAATAATCCCACACAGCCCTGCCGACAGCAGCAGCGTTACTCAATATAACGGTGTGGGGAATTAATTAACGTGACAACAGCGATGGCTAACATTTTACAGGTTCCATCATGTAACTAAGGACTCTACCGCTAGCTTATTACGTTTATTACAAGTAACACACCGAGGTGACGTCCAGATAAACGACTCGTAACTACCGTTATCTAAAAGGGTTAATTGATTCGCTTCAGATTGTTCGTTTGATGTAACGTTAAGTGAAAATTAATGTAATTAATAACTGTTTCATAGTTAACTGTTAACGTTGGTGTTGCAAAATAACGTTACCTTATTTATATATTAAAAAGCATTTAAACCCTGGTAAACTATAATGTCAATAACAGAATTGTGAGTTATTTTAATATTTTCCGATGTCTTACCTTGATGAGCTGGCGACGATAAACTGGTGCCAAAACGGCCACAGGTTCCAACCTCCACCGTACAGCACCGGGGGTTTAGAAGCTACCTCTGCTAACGCAGAATAGCATATAGCATTAGCTCCTTAGCATGAGCTAACTCGGTCATGTCGAGCTATGCGGGAGTGGTTTCAGCAACACGTCACCTCAGCTCCACCCATGACCTGCCTCTTTGCCCATTTATGGTTATCCGGGAGTGACGCGCGGTGACGCGGCGCCAAGATGGCGACGGCCGGCTCCGCCCAATTCGGGCATCAAAACTGCTCTTCAGAAACCAACGGGTGACGTCACGGATACTACGTCCATTTTTATATACAGTCTATGGGTACAACAAGGAGGCCGCAATCTCTTACATCACTGGCTTCATTGTCAAAAAAGATGAAAGAAAAGGTTACTTGCATGCCTTGCTCACAAGCACTGACCTCAGATGACTTGGTGCATCGATTCCTGGCATTGAAGGACAGAGGTGGTCTACAGAAACCATCACTGTAGTTTGCCAAGCTACAGAAAGATGCTCTCAGCAGCTTCTAAAAATCAACGAGGGAAAGGCTCCACAGGGAAGGGGAACAACAGCAGCCATTGTCACCCAGGTTCTTTGTGATTGTTCTGAGAAGAATCTCTTCCCACAGCTGCACAGCCACATGTTTGACGTGTGTTGAAGCCAACCATATCGATGTTGTGGTGATGATGGCTTCTGTGTGGTACTGCAAAATTAGATTAAATCATACAGCAAAGCCAGAGACAGATAAAATTAAAGAAGGCAAGGTTTTCCACAGAAAACTCACAAAATTAATTCATTTTTATGGAGATTAAGGGAAAGGTGGTTGGTCATTTCTGTCTGTCTGTCTGTCTGTGTGTTGTACAGTGTGTTTTTCTCTGTGTATGTCAGAACGTGGCCAATTAACAATTTCTTTGCAGTTATCAGACTTAAAACATGGAAAACGAAAAGTACCGAGCCTCTTTCTTTGGAGAACATTGTAAATGTTACTTGGAGCCTGCATGAACGGGGCCTAAGTAACTTTCAGTGTCTGCTGTAAAGGAAGTACTGACATGTGTTGTCTCAAATTAGCTTCATTGTCAGGTGTACACAGCTGAGAAATCAATTGTTCAATATAAACTTAAAGCCTGCATAAAGTGTGTGTGTCTATATATTGTATGTATATATATATGTTTATTGTACATTTGTTATGGTGTGTGTACAGTGTGTATATATTTATACATCTACGTAGAATAGTAACTAATTCTACTTTTATTATATTTTCTTCATCTTTTACATTCTTCTGTGCTGCTGTGCCAATTTGAATTTCCACTACAGGGTTTTAATAAAGGAACATCTTTCTACACTGAAGAAACACACACACAGAGTGAATTCCGCCAGGATGATTTACAGTTGGAGTCTGCATGAACGGGGCCCAACTATTACAAACCATTTAATGCTTGGATGCTACACTAAAGAAAAAAGTTTAATTTCGTACATTGAGCCTTTACACATGGTGCCTACCTTAAACCTTTGCAATTCTGTGTTAAAGTCAAATGATCAGTTAACTGCATATTTACAAAAAGAAAAATATAAATAAATATAAGAAAAAATATTAAAGTCAGCAAATTTTCAAATTGTCTTATGTTAAGTTCAATATAGCTTCAAAAAGGTAACATTCATGGTTTATAAAGTGTTACAGTGATAGAGTAATTAAGTATTTAGGTTGTGTTATAAAGTTAATTTGAACAAAATAGCTTTAAATCCCATTCTAATTTATTTTGTTTCTAAAGTGATTATTTTAGTGAAATAGCTGTTTTCATTAGGGGTGGGTGAAATGTTGATATTTGAATTTGTTCCTATCAGCCCACCATTGTACATAGGTTTTCCAGTTTTGTATTGGTCATATGTTCTGTATTTCATTCATGTCTTGTACCCATGGTTTTGTAGCGTTTTGTATGTTTGTTATATGTTGGTAAATGTTCCCTCCTAGCCTGCTGGGCTTTTAACCAAGACAGGCCATACTGAATGTATTCTACCACTATTTTTTTAACCTTGTCATCTTTCTCTAATGTAGGACATGTGATGCCCCCTTTTGTGGACGAGGAAACATCTCTGCAAGTACCACTGTTTTGTCCGAGAGCTGAGGTTGGAGCGTTTTTCCCCCCCCGGTCGCCGAGAGTTGAAAAATGTTCAACTTTGGGAAAAACCCAATCACAGTAGAGGAGGGGCGGGACAAATACCACACTGTAGCAACGGTTACTATCCTGTAATCGGGCTCTCGGACCAAACGGTGGTGTACTCGCTGAGATGGCCGAGATGTTTCCTCGCCCACAAAATCTCATGAACCCACATACATCCACTCTCTACCTGCTTCGGCCTTCTCTTCAAAAAGAGCAAGGACTCTACTCTGTGTTGACATTTTTACATCCAGTAAAGTCAGGAAGAACTACTTGCAACATCACTTCCATGGATTTTATGTATCATAGAAAAAAAAGCAGTTGGAAAAACACTGCGTCTAAAAAACACCGCTAGCGCTCCCAGCTGGGCGTTTTCAACTGGCAAAAAACACTTCAGTGGACACAGGCCCTTACTCTACATACCTTATCTTATGTTATCCATACACATCTACATGAACACTACTGATTACACACCCCATATCTGAATTTACAGTTTATTTTCTTTTCGTTATTGCAATAAATAATTATCATTTATTGCCATTTGATGTCTTCTCTCGTTTATGTCCTGGCCTATGGGAAAAGTCGCAATGTCTAGGACAATGTCATTTGACATTACAACTGTTACAAGATATTTTCATGAATACAAGATATTCATTTATAACCCCACATGGTTAAACTCTTGCTTGTGTAGTGGTTATCATTTTGTTTTACAAAAGGAAGAGCAGAGGTGGTAACAGTGTTATGGCTTCAGGTGTTACCATAGCTTGTTAAACAAAGCTAACAATAATGATAAAAAAATAAACTCAACATTAGCCATGATGGTCAGGGCTATATTTAGGCTAAATAAAATGGGTCCTAAAGACCAAATTCGAAAGCAGTGACACTGCTAACTGTTGCCCACTGTAAGCAGTTCACTACATTTAGAGGTGGACTTTAAGGCAATTAGCAAGTGTACTTAAAAACATATAATTTCCCCTAGGTGTGAAATGAACTCCATCTCTCAAAAATAGCCCAGGACTGTCATGTCTGATATGAGGGTTCTCAATCATGGCACCGTTTAAGCTGCAAACACATGTAGCCACAACACTGTTGACAAACTTCCTGGCCTTGTCAATCTTCACCGGATTCGCACCAGCCCTCCACCTCTGGGTCACAGATGATAAGATGACTTTCATGCCAGGGTGCAGGAGTTGGAGCTGGTGCAGGTCCTCCTTCATCATGCTGACCAACTGTACACTGCTGACAGCCCCCATGTCATTGCCGCCACATTGTATGAGGAGGACATCTGGTGCCGCTCTTCCTCGCAGGGAGTGGGTGAAGAAGGGGAGAAGTCCTTCCCACCACAGTCCGCCCCAGCCAAACCAAGACACACGGACGCCCGGCAGTCCTAGGTCGGTTCCGGTGGTCTCTGCAGCTCTCTGGGCTCCACGTCGGACATAGCTGTCACCAATGATCCACACCGTGTTGTTATTTATGCTGACGATACTATTAAGTCATATGTGGGAGAAAACGGAACAAGAGGGCAACACCCCAAAATATAGTTAGTCAATATTATTTTTGTTCCGTGAAGACAATGTATTATCAGCTGTGAAATGTCAAGTAGCCAAGACTAGTACTTACAGTTAGAGTTGTGTGTAACGTTAGCAGACATGGCGGCATTGTAGGTGGCCATGGCTTCAGCAATGATGGATCACTGAAAGAAATTAACATCTTGTAACCAAAACAAACGTGCCTGTCTCTCTCAAAAGTCTAGACAATAATCTCAAATCAAAATAAAGGTGTGGGGAATTACAATCTTTAACGTAAGTAAGTTAATATGCTAACGTTTTGCAAGCTAAATAACTGTTACCTAAGTTATCATTATGTAATTAATATAATCTACACTTGCTTGTTAACATTATAAGTACAGATATCCAAATAAACAACACGTAACTATAGTATGTTAAAAGGTTATTCATTTGCTGCAAATTGTTCGTTTGAAATGTAACGTCAATAATGTTAAATGCTGATTTATTGTAACCTTAAAAGCTCACTTTAAATCACAAATTTCTGCAAGTCTCAACAAAATCTAGTGTTGCAAATTACCACATTTATATATTCAAAAATGCTCAAAAAGCATTTTTTACTGTCTATAGCATAATCTTAATAACAGAAACATAGTTATTTCCAGTTTTTGTTGAAAAAACCTGTAAACTGGTAATCACGATCGTAGACTGGCTCCAACCTAGATCCAACCGCGCCAACTACACAAACTCAGCGGGATTAGCCGGTTAGCAAGCTAGCTAGCAACCAGTAGCATATAGCATTATCTCCTTAGCATGAGCTAACTTGGTCGTGTTGTGCTTGGTGGGCGTGATTTCAGCAACACACCACCTCAGCTCCGCCCATGACCTGCCTCTTTGCCCATTTATGGTTATCTGGGAGTGACGCGCAGTGACGTGCTGCCAAGATGGCGCCGGCCAGCGCCGCCAATTTTGAGCTTCAAAACGGTTCTTTAGAAACCAATGGGTGACGTCACAGACGCTACGTCCCTTTTTATATACAGTCTATGTACAAAACGCTAGCTACGGATATATGAAACGCAAAAAAACCCTCACCAAAATTATTGCTAACACTAGCTAGCTAATGCTGATAAAATTAGAAAAAAAAACAACTTATTGATGTCTGTTTCACATGGGAACCAGACTCCGGTCTCCTGGGTGAAGGTCCCCTCTAACCACCCACTCTACCCTCCACCTCCAAAATAGGAATTTTTTGGTTATTTAAATCATGCACCTGGTGTTTTTTCACATGCACTTCGTCAAACAGCCACAAGAGGTCGCTCATAACATAAACTTTAGTCGTTTTAAGCTCCTCAACCAATTTATTATTTTCTGTGTGAGGACTGGCTGGGGCTATGGAGCTGAATCTACTGCAAAAGAAGAGGTAGCCAGGGAAGAAATGGAGGACAACAAGCTGAGGAGAGAGCACCCTGCTGGCAACACGACTGAGCAAGAAGCAATGCGTCAGAATTCATGTACTGGTCCTCAACACAGTAGTCCAGGCAATACTACCAAAGGCAAAAGCAGTGTGAATTACTGATGCTGGCATTAACGTTAAAACATGATCTATAACGTAGTTATTGGGGGCTTTCACACCTGAAAGTCCGTACCAAGGTCCGAAAGTTCATGTTTTGATACATAGCTCTTAGAGGGCTACGCCTATACTCATAGAATCTGGGGTTACAATACGTAACCAACGATTCATTTGGTTAGTTTTGGTTTGGTTTCACACTGTAATTCTGCGACCACACTAAAGGACTTTAGATGACAGGCTTGCGTACTGTCGTCATCTATGTACTTGACATTCATTGGTTTATTAAACAGTTCTGCGGGTATCTTTGACAAGAATGAATGAATAAAAAAATGTACATCTGCATATTTGCCACCACTGCATTGTTATTATCATGGCATACCTACCTGCAGAACCACCTATAATGAAGGCTAGTCGCAATTGTTATGCGAACATTATAACGTCGCCAACAGGAGGAGAAGACGCCATTTTCCTTCTGAAAATTCTGAAAGTCCGGAGTGTGAAAGTTGTGAAAGCCCCCATTGAAGACATGCTTATGGTAATTAATGCAGTTAGTGAAAAACATGTTGTGTCCACATCCGAGTACTGTTTCTACAAAACCTTTGGTGAAGTCAGAAACCATTTTCAGTTTCATGCAGTTTGTAGACAGTGTTCCATTGTGATGAGGAATTTGCAAAATGTACTAACTGTAGGGAGAAACATGACTTGTACAAATACAGAAACTTTTTCATCAGACTGCCCCTGGAAGCCGGACTCAGCTTGAAATGATCAGTTGGACATGTGAAATACGCAACTAAAGTGGAATGCCCTGGCATATTGGAAGGTCAGTCTCAAAAGTGCAGTATCCAGCCCCCCCGTGGTGTTTCTAGATTCTCTCAGTCTGTGACTGAAAGGCATTTTTGGAAAGCACAGGAGTGGCACATGTGGTCTTCTACAGTGTACCCTTTTAAAGGGCACACTCTCTGAAAGGTTCCTTGTCCACTGCCTAAAACTTTTCAAGGGTGTTGGCTTCCTCCTCTTAAGATCCATCACTTCCCAAGAGATCAAGGAGGCTGATAAGAAACTCTGATAAGATATAGTTATTAACCCTTAATAGTCTGTTTGTTCTATTCATCAAATTTTATAACATTTAATAAATAATCCTCTATTTGAAGTTGTAATAGCTTTATATACAATTGTCATTTTAGCTGTCTGTTTTTTTTGTTGATATGGTAGTGTGAATACTGAGACCATTGGTAAGCCTAACATTACACTAGTGTGTCTGTGATTGGCAATCAAACACAATGATGATAGGACAATCTGTATGTAAAATAAAGCCATTTGCCAGCAAGATGGCCTGTGTGTTCATGAAAACATGCCACCCATTGTGACTCATTGATGTGTTTTTAATAGTTTTGGGGCAACAACGGAACTCTATGACAGAGAAATACGATATATCAGGCTTCGGATAGCCTCACACTGCTTTTAATTAAGATACATTCATTGTTGGCAAAGGCCTTTTCACAGGATTTGTTTACAATATAAACAAATATAGAACAATTATAGGTGTTTGGGTAATGCAAATATTTTCACTAAAATACAAAAGTTGATATTGCCAGATTGTGAGGCACATGGAGGAAATGATGTGTTACTATCAATGGCAGAAACCTTTCTTTAATGTTGATCTGATCCTCTTAATAAGGTCCGTAAAATCTGAGTAAAAATGTCTTTCTTGAAACTTGATAAGTTATTGTTTCAGTGGATAGTAATGTATCTCAAGAGGGAACTGCAAATGAAATAATGTAAACATGAATGTATTTTGAATGATTACCAAAACCAATGTTTGAATGTAGTTGATATTATAGCTTTGGAAATTCCAAACTTGATGTTGAAATAAAAAATACATTTTTAAAAAATATTTCACTTGGTTAAATGATGCATGACACATATTTACCATGAAATATGAAGATGAGTTTTAAACTTTAAGATTGAAGCATCCTAAAAATATATTTTTAAAAATGTATTTCAATACATTCTCCAGTGTTTCAGATAAATTTCAGTGAATAATTTACATTTCTGGGAAGAACCCCACTTTGCAGCTTTGCTTGCAACTCCAACAATCATTGAACAATGGCGCCATCTAGTGGATCAAATCCAAAATCGAAGTTCAGCAGGGGTCCTCAACTACTTCTGTTCAAGGGCCAGAATTTCACTGTGAGGGCCGGACTTTCGAAATGTTTTATTCAGGGTTAATTGGCATATTAATGTATTATGTGTATTTACCCTACATCACTGTGAACGGACTCTTAAAAACACGGTAAATCCATAATGATAACAATCCTATTTAATTAGATAATGTTCTCAGACTTTAGTCAAAGAGACTGTTCACTGAAGAGTGATGATTAAAATCTGTAATTGTAAATCTAACTGTAGATTTCAGTGCTGATTGGCAAGAAACATTAATCGACCCCTTTTTTTATGGTCTATGGTTTTGAGGCAATTATGCACGGCAAAAGACCGTTTTGTTTTGTGGACACATTTTTGTGAACAAGAGCGGGCAGTGCCAATACCACTCAAACACATTGCATTTCCTGTGACTCCATAATAAAAGTCAACTCGTGTTTCGCCATTTAAGTTATTTTAATGTGAAGCGATAGCGGCAGGAAATGTTTGCATTAGCAGTAACTTCAAACAACATTTGTCCCATGAGTTTTCCCACAGATGCACAGTTCATAATAGGCTACATCCCATCTAAACGTTGCAATACTTTCAATAGCCATTCTGCGGGCCACCAGTTAACTGGTGTGGGACCTGAATTTTTTGATTCTTGTATACAGGCTTAGCCTAATCCCATTATAAGGCTGCACAAACTTGATTGTGGAGTTTAAAGGTTTTATTTTTTTGTGATTAGGCTATACATTTATTTGTAACGAAGATAACTATATTTTCTAAAACTCCACAGAGTTTTTGAAATATAGGCTAATTGTTGAGCCCATGAATATGGTTAACTTTAATTTTTAACGTTCCCTCGTTATTGTTTAATGTGGTCCTGTTTTCATTGTTTAATTTATGTAGCTCACACAATCTTACAATATCAAATTAACTTCTAAATTAGGTCTATATTGTTTACTTCAATTATTTCTCTATATTTGATACCGCCGTAAGTGTTGTTTTAAAAGCTTAAGTAACTCAAAAATGGATGAGGAACAGTGCTCTTATCAGAGGTGTGTGGCTCTTAAAAGAGCCTTTTTGGGGCTGTATATCAGCAGTCTGAGAGAGTCTCCAGATTTACTTCTTGGCGGGCTTCTCGGTTTTCTTGGGCAGCAGGACCGCCTGGATGTTGGGCAACACGCCGCCCTGAGCGATGGTCACTCCGCCCAGCAGCTTGTTGAGCTCCTCGTCGTTGCGGACTGCCAGCTGCAGGTGACGAGGTATGATCCTGGTCTTCTTGTTGTCACGGGCAGCGTTGCCAGCCAGCTCCAGGATCTCAGCGGTCAGGTACTCCAGCACCGCCGCCAGATAGACGGGGGCTCCGGCGCCGACACGCTGAGCATAGTTCCCTTTACGAAGGAGCCTGTGGACACGGCCGACGGGGAACTGGAGCCCGGCACGAGAGGAGCGGGTCTTTGCCTTAGCTCTGGCTTTTCCGCCAGTTTTGCCTCTTCCACTCATGATTAGGTCTTTTTTTCTAAAGTCGAGACTCAAAGAAAATGTGGCCCCGACTGGCAAAACCCTCCTTTATATGTCCGCGCAGCAGGGACGGTTCTATCAGAGACCAACCAGAAAAGGGGTCTGCAGAGCTGCAGGAGGCGGCCCGCTCTGCGTTTTTGGCGGACATTTCGAAGGGATTTTCCGCCAATAAGCAGCGCAGATTCAGGCGGTGCGCCGCTCCTCTAGGCGGTGCTGGGCCCCTCACCAATCAGGAGCCGGAGGTCTGAAGCAGCGTCACCGTCTCACAGCCGGTCCCGCAGTTTAAGAGCAGCGAGTCAGTTCGCTTTCCCTCACTTTCTGTTGTTCAGAGACACAGAGATCATGGCAAGAACCAAGCAGACCGCCCGTAAATCCACCGGAGGGAAAGCTCCCAGGAAGCAGCTGGCCACCAAGGCTGCCCGTAAGAGCGCCCCGGCCACTGGCGGAGTGAAGAAGCCCCACCGTTACAGGCCCGGTACCGTGGCTCTCAGAGAGATCCGCCGCTACCAGAAGTCCACCGAGCTGCTGATCCGCAAGCTGCCCTTCCAGCGCCTGGTGAGGGAGATCGCTCAGGACTTCAAGACCGACCTGCGCTTCCAGAGCTCCGCCGTCATGGCTCTGCAGGAGGCCAGCGAGGCTTACCTGGTCGGCCTGTTCGAGGACACCAACCTGTGCGCCATCCACGCCAAGAGGGTCACCATCATGCCCAAAGACATCCAGTTGGCCCGCCGCATCCGCGGAGAGAGGGCTTAGACTGACCCCAGACCTGTTAACAAAACACAACGGCTCTTTTAAGAGCCACCTCACTTTTCACTACAGAGCTTCTTCCTCTACTACTCCTGTTAGAATATTAAATGATAGCCTATTATTGTGAAGTTTCAGCGTTACAGATATCTCCATGGACGAGGCTATTGCATTCTGCCTACTTTAGGCTGGTATTAAAAAAAAACAAAAAACAATGAGAAACTCTCACTTTAAGGTGAGAGTGCAGGTGAATACGGTTAAAAAAATAAGTTAACACATATCCCCATGAGACTCCAAGCTGATTATTTAATTATTCAAGTTCTATCTTTCTGTTTTCTGGAATGTAAAGGGTGAGTGGACACAACCTAACACATTTTGGCTTGGACTAAATAGCCTAAAAAATGTGTTTGAATAATTTTATACAAGCAACATATCTGTTTTGAACACTATTTCTAAGACCTAGCGCTCGTAATTGTCCCAGTATGGGGTGAATGAAATCTTACAATTTACCCCATGGGCGGGGTTACTATAATAATTTTGAATCATGATTGATTTTGATGCTGAATGTGATGTGTGGATGGGCAGCAGGATCATGAAACCATGTAGCCACTGGGTGAAGCTGCTCTCCGGAGATGCTGTACTCATTTACACACGAGCCACAGCAACATAAATTAATAATTAAAAATCTGCCGACAAGATCGGTCAGAATCTAATCATTCAAAAAGCTCTCACACACACACTCCAGTTTCATACAGTAAAACTGTAAAACATCCGTCCTCCTGATAAACCCTGAGCTCCCTGTCTATTCTTTTATTTGTTCAGCTGCCCTTGTTCTCAGCTGTTTTTCCTTCTATGTGTTCACATATTTGGCCAAACAAAGAAAGAAAGCTGCTCTGTGTGGGCGGAGTCAAACGTTTGACTGAGGGGCTTCAGGAAAGAGAGTTCGGCACCACCCAGTGAAACTCCCTCTAACTCTGTTACGTCCGCAGATAAAATGTATATGTGCTCACAGTCACGTGTATCAGTTTGTTGAAACTACAAACAGGTATCATGAGTGGAAGAGGCAAAGGAGCTGTTTTGTTAAAACAAAAGAATGTCCAATGAGACATTGTGACCTTAATAGCACGGGTTTGTTCTTTTTCAATTATTTTTTCCAGGGTATCATTTAATCTATTCATAACTATTTTTGCAAGGATTTTATAATCTACATTCATCAAAGTGACGTGTTGGCAATTATCTATTTCCTGAGGGTCTCCTTTCTTATAAATAAGTGATATAACTCCTCCATAAAATGAGCTGTGTAACTTGCCTGTCTTGATGCCCTCATTAAAAACTGAGGTTAGCAGGTCTGAGATGTCTTCTATACATGTTTGATAAAATTCACTAGGAAGTCCATCTGGACCTGGTTCTTTACCTTTATTTAATTCCAGGATGGCTTGTTTAACTTCACCTACAGTTATCGCTTCATTTGTCTCTTTTAGGTAACACCCACATGTTCTTCTAGTTGTTCTGCAGCTGAGGAGTCTTCCCCTCCGCTGGAGTCCAGCTCACTGCTGTGATCCTGGATGCCAGATGAACCTGGTTCTTCGCTCGCTGAGTCAGATGCTTCGTCCTCCTCCTCATTTCCCTGACCCCCTGGATCCTCCTCCAGACCTCCTCCTTCTCCGGTGTCAGAGGAATCAGTAGAGAAGTAAGAGAAAGGCAGACTGATCTCAGCTGCCTGGTCCAGCAGGGACCTCAGCTCTCCGTCCACCTCCTGTCGTTGCTGCAGTTGCTGCCCGTCTCTGGATGCCGCCTCTCCGATGTTCACTGCTGACAGATGATGGGAACGCTGTTTTCTTTCTCCGGTTGCTGAAAGATCTCTCTTTATGGCTGCATCGAAACCTCTCCCTCGGCTTCTCCCTCTTCCAAAGGGCGGGCGTATCCCTGCCGCCATCCTCTCGGTTCTCTGTGTCAGCTCCGGTTGAGTCACTGTCTTCTCAGGTCTCTGTACCGCCTGTGTTTGGGTCACAGCAGTCATGTTCATGGCTCTCTGCTGCGGGGTGCTCTGCACTGTGGCTGTCATCTGTGGATCGTGGGCGCCCTCTTGTGGTGTCTGTGTTTGTGACTTCCTCTGTGCTCGATCTGTGATGCTGTAGGAGTGGGGGCACTGGAAATAAGAATGCCCTCCGCCTCCACACAGACTGCATAATGCAGGGTTCTTACAGTCTTTGGCTTTATGGCCCAGAGCCCCGCATCTCCAACACTTCACTTCCTTACACTCCTTTATTTGATGCTCGGCGCTGTAGCAGATAAAGCATCGTGTCACCTGACCGGGGTAAAAAATGCGGCCACTCTAGGGACCAAGTGAGATAGAGTTTGGGATGTTCTTCCTTTGGTTTTGATCATCTCTTTGTATTTTCACCTTATACTTTCTTTTTTTTTTTGTTCAAGAATCTTTATTAAATTTCAAACACGACAGAGTACAGAGCAATTCCAAGACATGCATACACTGTAAATTATTTCCAGGATTTCACAGGATGATACAGTATATTTCACAATAAATTACAGTATTATCACTTCACAGGCTTTTACTGTGATATTTCACAATATTATACCGTGTTCAGAATTTTATTGTGAAATTAGCGTGAGGCGGGCTGTTACAGGAAACTACTGTGAATACCGAATTTCGAGCTGCGTCATTCAGCTTTCAGCCTCTCTCATCTCGACCGATCTCGACACAAGTTATGGTAAGTGTTGAAATGTCACATTCTGTCAACTAAATGACTGTTTTTTTAAATAGCAGTGCATGTTATTTAACTGTATTAACCAAATAGCTAGTTGTATGCGTTCTGTTGGTAATTATATGTTTTTTGTAGAGGAGTTAGCATAAGTTACAAAGACAGTCGAGTTAGTTAACAGTTAACGTTAGCGGTTAAAGTTAACTTCACTCTTGTGGTAGGTTTGAGAATGCAAGCGTTAATGTTTTAAACAAGAAATGAACAGGCGTTGGTTTAAAGTTAATGTTAAATCTAACGTTACTTTATTAAGTTAGTAGCGTTAGCTAGCTGTGAAAAAATAAGCTAGCGTTAACGTCTCCCCAGCATTTGGTGCAGCGCTTTTAAAGCTGAGGAGACCACTGGACAATGGAGTACGGTAAGGCCTTACTACATTTACCGGTATTATAAACCACAGAAAATATAATGTAATGTATGATGGCAGAGATAATGTTTGAGAATATTAATGTTAGCTCATAATTTTCTCCCTTGCGGTTGTGTGGGTGTGATGCAGAGCAGCCGTTGCCTGTCTTGTCAACTGTTACAGTAAATGAACTGCGCATGTCGATTGTCTCATGGAAGTTATTTTTCAAGTAAAATCTCAACGGTCTTTTCTGGAAAATTCCACTGCAGGCAGTTTTCCCGCTGTTAGGCAAAGCGGCACTCACAGGCCTATTTGTTTTTTTTAAAGTACATTAACTTTGCTTGACAGACCTGAAGAAGTAAGTTAGGAGTGATTTGTTGCTGTAAGATATGCCTACGCGTTTGTAAGTACTGGGGTTAATTTTTTTTTTTGTTACTGACGGTGTATGAGTTAAAGTTACCTTACAGCAGTGGTGACAAGACTAACATACTGGGTGCTGAAGTAACTTAAGTTAGCTTTCTAGCTAAGTTACACACACTTCCAATTTAAGCTTCATAATTGTCTCCCTGCTGGGTGTGATAACGTTTCAGAGCAGCCGTTACCTGTCTTGTCAACTGTAAAAGGAACAACTCAAGTCGATTGTCTGATGGAAGTTAACATTGTTTTTCATGTAAAATCTTAACGGTTTTGTCTGGTAAATTCCACTGGTAAGTTCTGGTAATTTCCCGCTGTTAGACCAAGAAGCACTCATATTTGTTGTTTTTGAAATTCATTAACTTAGCTAACGTTAGACAGTCCGAATAACTAGCACTGATTTGTAAGCTGTAAGATACACGTTTGTAAGTATTGGGGTTTAATATTTTTTGTGTGATTGTTTGAATTTGTGAGCAATATAACTTTCTAGCCAATCATATAACATTTAAATTTTAAGGTTGGCAACCAGTGTAATGGTAGATAACATATTTTCAGCCAGAAGGGCCATTTGGTGTGGATGAAACACTCTACTTGCAAAACATTGCCCTTCTGTATGTAAAAGAGAAATCTATGGGTACAATATATGTTGAGTCTTATTCTTTTCTTATTCTATATATTCTATATTTGCAGGTGTGTGCCACACTGACATTGAAAGGACGGTAATGCTACCAAGCACCCCTCGCTTGATTGTCCAAGGTAATGTTGATGTCTTATTTTTTTTATGCATTTCACACCATCAAGTCATGCTTTTGGTTCTGATCTAGCAAGTGTCTCTTTAGTAGTGCACACTCATCTAGTAGACTACAATTTTTTCCTTCATCCCTAACTTCCTTGAAAACATTATCCCTCCAGCTCTTAATCTCCTGGCTAAATCAAATTGTAAACTGTGTATTTTTTTACATCTTCACATACATCTGTGGTATTGTGAGCTCTCTGGTTTTGTTGATCTAAGCTCCAGTAGATACTTCCTTTTCCAGCGAGTCCAGAACATGTTGAGCTACCTGAAATTAAAATGTCAATATTTAAAATGTAGGCCGATTCGATTTTTTTTAAAAGTGGCTTTCTGATCATAGCTGATTTTCTTTCTTTCTAAGAACATTAACTAAGAGCATACACAAATATTTTTATAAATTCTCCAGTGTTTCCTCTAGGACTTTTTTTCAGTGGAGTGGGGGTGCTCTTGTGTCCATGAGCATGCGATGCACCTTAGAGTAGCTTAAAACTGCAGTGATTTCCCAGTTTAATGTGAGCTTTTAGATGAAGGTTTTGTGTTGGTCGGGGTTTGGGGCCATTATTTTCACCATATCTCGTCCGCAGGGCCCCACTCCTGCTCCAGCACGGGTTTTGTGTCGCTGTGGCTGAAGTGCTGGGAGCGTTTCAGTGATCATTCTGTCTGTCTGGATAAATATCACACATGATCCATGCACTACTACAGCTGGAGGCTGTTATTATTAAAATCATAATACAAACATGCATGATACTTTCACAGCCAGGCCTACATGCTTGCAGCTGTTTAATGATCCAGTAGTAAGAATCATTCTGTAATAATACCCCCCCCCCACCGGTGAAAGAGAGGGGGAAAAAAAGGGAGCTCCCCTGACAGCCATGGTTCACAGACTGCGTTCACTGTCACTTTTTGCCGCTCGGACAATCAAGCACTCGCTACGCACCTCCCGATTCAGAGTTACGCTGATCACTATCTGTCACACATGTTCTGCATAGAGCGAGGAGAGGAAGCGAGTTGAGCATTGAGGGCCCTACCATGTTCACACCGTATGAGAGTGAAAACATTTGTAGTGCGTAGTTTAATGATTGTGGGAAATTTTTTAGGAGCAGCGGTTGTGATTCAGGGCGCGGACTGCAGCTCCTGAATGTATATAAGCGGAAACACTGAGAATATCTGATTTTGTTTCAGGTGACATAATGAAGCCCAGTGCATCAATGCAGTCTGTGGAGGGCCAAGTGGTCATGGGACCTCACCAGGACTTCGTCAGTGTTTTGGCCAGCTACTACAATTTCAATTTGAAGTATGCTGAAGGTGCTTCATGCACTCTGGAATTTATCCAAAGGTAAGTGTCTACATTACTATTGTGCTTAAGGTTCTGTTTAAAGTAGTAATGTTTGGGTGTTGTGGTCGTGAGCAGCCCAGGACTACAGTATGACCCCAACAATAAGTGTGTGTGTCTGTGCTGGAGACCAGAGAAGAGGCTGTTTTAAAAATTCTATGTTCAGTTCTCAGTAATTTTGTAGGGTTGAAGTTCCATTTTTTTGAATGACAGGATTTTTTGCAATTCGCATTTGCCCGATTGGGGGTTACATACCCCCTACCGCCCTATATAGCCCACAGTACCATGCATTCCGTGCCCCTCTCTGTCAGTGCCACAGGCTAGTACCGCACAGGCTACTCTGCCTAGGTACATCACACATCTGCACTTTGTTGATTGAAGTGTTTGTACTGAAAATTGTATTTTAAATGGTTGCTTTTAACTGAATCACAGTAATGTCACCTTGTCCAGACAGAGATAACTTATGTTTAGCTCCGTCATACAACACCAGTGACCACTGAAAGCTGGGGGGGACTGTTTGGGAAATGGCGTTCCTGAATGAAACTAACTGCTTTTCTTCTGTGTTTTTGTTTATAGGTGCTTTTGGGCATTATTCCTGAGGCGGGCACAAAATCAAAGACAGCGAGGACAAATCAACCAGCAAGTGTGTATACTAATCAGGAGGCTCATTGACTTTGAGTGGATGTCAAAGTAGATACTGTGAAAGTTAAGACATGTTTACAGCATGAGTTGAAGGTTTCACGGTTTTATAAATGTGTTTTTAATATTTCACTGTTCTGTTGTTGAATTAATTCATGTTAAACTGGAGGTGAAAATGTCTTTGAATTCAGTTGTGTGATAGATAAACCAATGCAAATTGTTTTATAAAGTAGGGCTGCAGCTAATGTTTATTTTAATTAGTACCTAAGAACAAACCGTTTGCAGCTTTATTTATCAGTCTGCTCAATTAATCAATTAACTGTTTCTTTAAATAGTGTTGCTTCAACTTCTAAATTTTTAAAAGTTGATGTATAAAGTAAAGATTCTAAATGAAATTGACACAAACCTGAATGCAGTAGTTGCACTGTCCTGCAAATTTTATTTAAACTGCAAAATAAATATGTAAAATAGATCATGGTTTTGTGTTTATTTGAATTTAATGTATTTTTTCAAATACATGTAGGTTAATAATGGGTTTATTAAACAGATAAAATTTGTGAGAGTCAAATCTACAGTATTGTACAGATTTTAAGTGTAAATTTATAGCACATTTCAGTAGTATCACAGTATTTCTACAGCAGCATACTGCTTAATCACAGTATTGTACTGGTCATTGACTGTGAAGTTACAGTTCAATACATTACATTTAAAGCAGCATACTGCTTAATCACAGTACTGTACTTGTCATTGACTGTGAAGTTACAGTTCAATACATTACATTTAAAGCAGCATACTGCTTAATCGCTAGTATTGTACTGGTCATTGACTGTGAAGTTACAGTTCAATACATTAAATTTACAGCAGCATACTGCTTAATCACAGTACTGTACTGGTCATTGACTGTGAGATCACAGTATACAGCTGTCATTTCACAACAATGGACTGTAAAATGTTACAGTAACATACTGTGGAAGTAATGTAACTAGTTCCCAGTAATTTACTGTAAATCTACAGTCAATCATTTTACAGTGTACCCAAAAAATCCGACACTCACACATAATTATAGGATCGACACAAAATGATTAAAACAAACTTCGACATTAATAAAGTGCTTACCCAACAGCAGAAAGTGCCTGGTGCTAAAGTGCTCAGAGTCGCCGTTCGGAGGGCTCTTTACGTCCTCACAAGTCCAGTGAGCTCCAGGGGAGAGTCTGTTTCCTGTCCAACGTTCTCCTCCTGCGGAGTTCGGTCAGAATCTGCCTCACTACCATGTCACTGTCTATGACAGTCTGGTGTATAGTCATGACGCATCTAGTTTTCCACAGTTTTAGGCAAACGATGCTGATGACCAGTTGAAATAGCTCTTTTTTCTTTGTGGGCATGATTTCATCGAGAAGTCCGTACATAACAGATCTGTAATTACGTGTAAAAGTGAGTCCGAGACCATCTAAAATGTTCCAGACCTCCTGAGATCGATAGCAGTCCATCAGGAGGTGCTGTTGGGTCTCGTCCTCCTCACAATGTTTCATTGGACATTCTTTAGTTTTAACAAAACAGCTCCAGGACACCACCGCTCTGACTGGAAGTCTATTGACTGACATGAGCCACCGGGCGTCTCGAAGGCTCTCAGTGACTTTCCCCTTAAAATTTTTCTCACCTCAGCGCCATCGCTGACCGGCAAATTCGTGTACTGAATGTAACCCCCATATTTAAAATCATTAATTTTTATAAAAATAGATTTACTACTTAAACCAACCCAGTCTATAAGTAAGTGCTGGTGTTGTGCAATAAAATCCCCGTAAATTAATTTATAGTAAGGACCCTGTCTGGCCCTGCCTCGTCTTTTTTGCCATTTGACAGGATCCCCCAGCCAGAGAGCCTTCCTGGACATGGCTAAGGAGACATTTTTGACAATAGCTATCGTGAGGCGGATGCCCAGGTCCACGGCACCTAAACCCCCGTAATCTCTGCTTTTAAATAGCAGCACTCTTTTTGTGACCTCCCTGGTTGTTCCCCAGACAAGGTTAACACATTGTTTATTCAGTTTCATTATCATTTTGTGCAATGGGGGGAAAATATTCGATAAAAACAGGAGTTTGGATAAAATAAAGGTTTTGACAACATTAATCCTGGTCTTATAATTAGTTTTTTTGTTTTCCCATTTTTTTACTTCTTCATTAACTTCACACAGTTTTTTTTCTACCAGTTTACTTCACCACAATCTCTGTTACATATGGTCAGCCCCAAGATTTTAATTTCCTTTTTGATTTGAATGTTAATGCTGCCCCTGTCGCTCTCCTCTCCTATCCAAACTCCCTCAGTTTTAGAGTGATTTAATTTGGCCCCAGATGCAAGCTCGTACACACTTAAAATATTTGTTAGAGAGTCCATCTCCCGCTGTTTTTTTATTATTACAGTAACATCATCGGCATAGGCCATAGCTGTGACCTTAGAGGCTTTACCTACACTTGTGCCTGAGATGAGGTTCTCTGAATTGATCATTTTAATCAGGGGGTTGATGGCCAGGATGTACAAAGCAGGACTCAGGGGACAGCCCTGCTTGACACCTCTCTGAACCTCCAACAGATCAGTTAAGACACCATTGACATTGACACACACACTTGATTTAAAATACAGACACTTTACCATATAGATGAAAGATTCAGGGAAGCCGTATGCTTCCAAAACTGACCAGAGATAATCTCTGGAGATATAATCAAAGGCTTTTTTTTGATCGAGGCCTATGATATAAAAACCTTTATTATTTGGTCTATTTAGAATTTCTCTTAAAGTGCACAGATTGTCCCACATGAGGCGGCCTTTTATTGCACAGGTCTGTTCTTTTTCTATAATTTCATCCAAAATATCATTTAAACGATTGGTAATTATTTTAGCGAGTATTTTGTAATCTGTATTCATGATAGTTAAGTGTCTGTAATTGTCCAGACCAGTTATATCACCTTTCTTAAATAAAAGACACCGGACACCCTGATAAAAGGATGGCCTGCACCACCTCATCTTTTCTTATGTCCCCAATTACCTGAGCGAAGTCAATTGAGCTCATGGGAGGAACGTTCCTCAACAAAATGTCCATGCAATCTGCCTCAATTTCTATTTTTTTTATATGCATTGGCACACAGATCTCTTATTGCTTGTCTTTTCTGTGATTCAGAGTAAACTGCAACACCATCCTGATTTTTAATAGACTCAATGAATCTACTTTGGATTTGTTTTTGTCTGATTGTGAGGGACTGAAGTAAATTTCCTCTGTTGTCCGTTTCTGTATTTTTGACATTGTTTCCTCTTCAGATGGTGATCTTACTTTTTGTTTTAACATAATGTATTGTTTAATTAATAAATTGTATTTTATATTTTTACTTTTGTTTAATTCTCTACATTTAAATTTAAAATATTCCCTCATTTTACGTTTTAATAGTTCCCACAGTTTGAGTTTGTAAAAACATTTAATTGAATTATTTTATGAATTTCCTGTTGAAGTTCTACAATTATGTCTCTCTCTTTTAAACACAGAGTGTTTAGTTTCCAGAAGCCTCTGTTTACTGAGGTCCCAGAGAGTAATGGTGTAATTACTAAAAGATGGTCTGAAAAATCGTTTAAAACTGTTCTATAATAGGATACATTAAAATGAGTTGAGACATATATTCTATCAATACGCGTTTTAGTTTTTGTATCGAACCTAGTAAATTCGAGCCCAGACGGGTTCACAGCTCTGCAGACATGAATTAGTTTAGCGTCCTTACAAGTTTCTTTTAAAAGCTTAACTTGTGGGCTCAGTTTGAATAAAGTATTTTAATTACTGCTGCTTTTACATGAATGCAGTGAGAACTACTTTTTTGTACATTTTCAATGCAGGACTTATACACTTGTCACAGAGTACTTTCACAGTGTAGTATAGTTTTACTTAAGTAAAGTATGTGAATACTTCGGCCACTGCTGATATACTCTTCCAGTCTTCTTTCTCTTCTCACAGATGGCCTAAATGTTAAACACTTTAAGTAGCGCATGCTCAGTGTGGTTTAAAACTCAGCCAATCCTGTACGAGGAACAGCACAGTCTAATTTGCATTAAGCGCATACAAATTTTCCGCCTCAGCTCTACTAGACTCATTCGTTGAAGCAGTATCCTACTCATACGAAGCTAACGATGCCTGATCCAGTCAAAGCGCCGAAGAAGGGCTCAAAGAAAGCCGTCTCTAAGAGCGTGTCCAAGACCGGCAAGAAGAAGAGGAAGACCAGGAAGGAGAGCTATGCCATCTATGTGTACAAGGTCCTGAAGCAGGTCCACCCCGACACCGGTATCTCCTCCAAGGCCATGCTCATCATGAACTCCTTTGTGAGCGACATCTTCGAGCGCATCGCCGGTGAGTCTTCCCGTCTGGCTCACTACAACAAGCGCTCCACCATCACCTCCAGGGAGATCCAGACCGCCGTCCGCTTGCTGCTGCCCGGTGAGCTGGCCAAGCACGCCGTGTCTGAGGGCACCAAGGCTGTGACCAAGTACACCAGCTCCAAGTAAACCCGCTGCCCCCCCCCCAGTAACACAAAGGTCCTTTTCAGGGCCACCCACTACTTTAACAAAGGGCTCTTTCTATTCCTTAATCAGTCATTTAACTGGATCTTCCAAATTGTTGAAATAATACATGCACTGTAACTTATTTCTTTAGTTTCTTAATGTATGTTCAAGTTATGTTTACTTAAAAAATAATGCAGGAATGACTTAGCAATTGTCAGTGGCTATATGCTTTTTTTTTATTTTTAGATTGTTTAAAACCCCTGAATATATTCTCAGTAGCTGACTGTTGCTAAACTTGGAAAAAAAACAAGGGGGGTGGAATGTCCTTGCCTAACTTATTATAGATAACACTGATTAAAACATGGTATAATGCATAAAGGTGCTACTGCTTTCATACAACAACTTTTGTATACGACTGTATCAAATTTGATAGAAATGGCAATGCAAGGACAGGACCAGGTGGACTCATTTGGAGACACAATGTGACAAATGTTTTTTTTTTTTTTTTAACCTATTCAAAGTGAATCTGGCTAGAACTTACTATTCATTTCTCCTCATGAGAGTCCCATGACACTTACCAAGTGCAGCTTCGGACTCTACCGCTGTGCACAGTATAAAATCAATAAAAAGCAACTAAATTATGAGATTGTATTCAAATAGAGTAGCTTTATTACAACCTTGAGGTGTGTGTCTGTGTGTAGAACATGCACAGAATTTTTCATACAACATGAACAAGTAATTACAATATTATCAGGAGGCGTGTGTGCCCTTGCCCAGTCACTCTGAAATGGTCTCAAAAAGTTCTACCTTCTCTGCACTCTTGAAAGCAGTTCCTGGATGAGTTGAGACATAGGGCAACAATCCACTTGCTGCAGTACAGTGGGGTCTTTTCCTCCTGGTCTTTGCACAGAACACAGACCCTCTGCTGGGCAGTGGCTGTTTCCCAAAGTACATAGACATACAAATGGTGCTCAGGGACAGAGACTAAAGCTTTGGTCTCTGCCAGGACCTCTACATTGATTGTGTGTGAGTCTCTCCAAGTGCCCAAAGAATGTATGAATTTACAATGGAAATTTCAACAAAATGGTAGAAAAAGATCTGATACTATCTCATCATATTCTGTGTTTCAGAATGAACAGCAACACCACCATGATTATTTTTTTTTAATGTATTTACTTTGGATTTGTTTTTGTCTTATTTTGACAGAGTGGTGTAAATTTTCTCTGTCTGTTTCTGTATGTTTAAAATAACAGTTCACCATTAAATTTATCTATTTGTACTTTTAATTCTTACATATTTTCACATAACTAACATAATTCTGAAATAGTTCTGCTGATGTTCTTACCTTTTGTTTTAACATGATGTATTGTTTCATTAAAAGGTCTTATTTGATATTTTTACTGTTATTTAGTTCTTAACATTTAAATTTAAAATAATCCTTCATTCTACATTTTAATAGTTCCCACAATTTAACATCAGATTTGGTTAAAACATTTAATTGAATTTTTTTGTGAATTTCCTGTTTGAGTTCTATAATTATGTCTCTCTCTTTTAAACTGTGTTTAGTTTCCAGAAACCTCTTTTTACTGAGGTTCCAGAGGATAATGATGCTATTACTAAAAGGTGATCTGAAAAATCATTTAAAACTGTTCTATAATAAGACACATTAAAATGTGTCTGTATCAAAATCACCACTTAAAATAACTTTGCACGCCACCATGAGAAATTCCTCGAGTCTTTCCCAGCCATCTCCTGGAGGCACACTAGTCCTGCATGTTTTAGATCTCTCCCTGCTCCCTCACTGCTGATTTTACAGCTTTAGCAGTTCATGACGAGATGATCATTTGAATCAGCTGTGTGGGAGCATGGAGAGATCTAAAACATGCAGGACTAATGTGCCTCCAGGACTGGGTTGGGAAACACTAAAACCAGGTTTTCTTACATCTATCTGGAACAGTGTAAACATTTATAATGTGATATTTTTCCTCTATAAAAACAGTCCAGCATAAGTAATCTGCCTGGAATAATATCTCTCCTTTTAATAATGACTACCTCGTGAGTTTTGAAAAATATACCAACCCCATCAGAGCTATCTACACCTTTGATATGACACATTAACCTTTTTGCCACATATTAGTCACTTCAACAACACCCTCTTTTGTGTTTAACTGTAATTCTTGTGAGCACAAAATGTCAATTTCAGTGTTCAATAAATAATCCATTTTCTGTTCTCTATTGGCACTCGACTGAATACCGCGAGCATTCCAGGTGGAGACATTGAGTAAGCTGATTAGGAAGAAAAAGGAGGATGTCGCGGCTATGGTGATGGTTTATCGTCCAGACGTTTCCCCTGTTTTTTTTAGTTGGGCATGGAAGTCTTGTCTTTTTATTGACTACCTAAAAAGGTGCTTCATCATGAACCTCAAGTCCCGTGGGGGCAGAAAAATCAGGTGATGTGGAACACTGCTCAACATCATTTAAATCATCGTCATCATCATCACTGCTATCAATATCAAAAAAAAATTGGCGTGCATCCTCACTAAGCACACTTGAACCCTCCTCACCTGATAGAGAGCGGGCATCCAGAGGGGTTTGAGCTGAAGGCTGCGGCTCCTCAACAGGAAGTGCCTCTTTACTTCAGAGGCGAGGAGCGGGTCATCGGATTGACGGGAGGAGCAGGGGAGGGCTCCAGACACCTATAGAATAGCCAGCAGAGAACTGGGCTGCTGATGTTTGGCTGATGGAGGAGAATCAGGTCGCTGCTTTGTGGCTGGCAGAGAGCCGGGTTGCTGCTGATCAGCTGCTGGCTGCTGCTTAGCTGCTCGTGGAGGACCGGATCGCTGCAGGTTGACTGCAGATATGGGGCCGGACTGCTGCTGGGCTCTAGCCTTGTTCATGTAGGAGGAAGGGCAGCTAAAGAAAGCGTTGCCTTTTTCACCACCAATCTGCATGAGATAGATTTATGGTGTCTCATTGGAGCTTCAGAACAGTATCAGTGAGCACCTGAACACTTCCAGGCGTGCCATGCGCACGAGGTGCACCGCTACTTGGAGCTGGAGGCTGTGCAGCTGCCGAGGTCCCCTCACCCTCCTTATCAGCAACCTCCTGTCCCACCCACTGTGCAGTCTCTGGAAGAAATGGAAAACAAGTGGCAACATTCCTTCCCTCACACTGAATGTTCAACAAAAGTTTAAAATCTGTTTAACCTTATTCCTCTGTGGTCTCAGTCACTTCTTTGTCCCTCTCCTTTTCCGACACAATCCAACACCCGCTGGTCACCCCAATTATAGCAGCAATTTTGTTGTCCAGTGGTGTGAGCTCAGGTGTACTTGGGCCCCCACCTGATGCACTCACGCTCTGGTGGTGGGAGGACAGTTTCCTCTTTGCCTCCACCTTGAATTAATGAGATTCTTTAATTCGCACATTTACTACTGTAATAACCTACTCAAGCAACACAAATGAAATGTTCACATCAAACCACTTTTTCGTGAGTTCTGGCATTGTCCATTCTGTCCCACTGTCACTGTTGACAGCAGCAGCAACACGTTGCAACTGTTTCTTTTTGTTTGCATTCATGAGGTGCTTTGCATTGACTATTTATGGTTAAAAATGGGTGTGTACAGGGCAGGACATTGATTCACTTGCGCACACTTGTAGGTGATCTGTGATTTATAAAGGGAACATTGCTTACAGGTGTGCATACACACGGTTTTAGAAGTCTGAATTTTTTTTTGGTGTACGCCATTTTTGGCTTTTGGCTGCATGTACACTTTTAGTGAGGATTCTATGCACAGTTTTATAAATGAGACCCCAGGGCATTACTGAAGATGATGGATCACCTGTTCAAAAAGGTTGCTGCTAAAGGACCGAACACTTACCTCAAATTTGATGCAGCATCTGCAGGATCACCAACCGGCTAACGTGGCACGTTGGTAGGGAATAAAATATAAACGTGTCACTTATAATTAATGCCATAGCAGTGTGAGTTGGGCTTTAAGGTAAACAAACAAAGCAGTATGTAGCTGTCGTGGAAATTATATTCCTAGTGAGGGATTGAGCAAAGAATTGAGTTACAACCAACCGTTGTCTTTGAAGAATTTATTTAACAAAAGAGAATAAACAGAGAAGTACTAAAACACATATACAGCTGGTCCAGAGACCTGCCGCCTAGGGCAGCATCGGGCGTCTGGCCCCGAGTAAAGGGATGCATTTTCATTTACACAGTTCCTCTCCTCTCCATGAGAGGATCTATGTAGTACTAAGCACCATTTCAAATCAACAATCTCTAGAAATTGACAGCAATGCAAATTACAATTTATGTTCCAAATTTTACAATTGTCTTAAAAAAAAGAAGTTAGCTGTGGTGAGAAATGACAATATATAGTACCATGAAGACAGACTACATACCCATGATAAGGATGCAGGGGGTGCTTGCGAGTTCAGTCCAGCAGCAGTGGAGTCCTGTTGTTGGAAAATAAATCAAAGACACTTGAATGTTGGAGCCCCTTGATTGTCAGGTCATGATAATTGAAAAGTTTTTCACCAAGATGAGGCACAGAGAAGAGCAGGTAGAGAAAGGACAAGAGCTTTACCTAAGCTATGTTAAAAGTAAGAAATCTTACAGGCCATGTTTCAGAAAGGAGGTTTAGTAAAAACTCTTGTTAGGCCTGAGATTAGGGAAACTCTGGGTTATTTAACTTACTGACTCCTTCCTCCACTACTCCTTTTTTTTGGACAAATTTTAGGGCTGCAGGATTTGGAGAAAAGGTCATATTGTGATTATTGTGGACAATATTGAGATTAGATTATAATTAGTGGTGGGCATAGATTATTTTTTTTTAGCATTAGACCAGGGGCTCATCTCCTGTTTCCAAAATGCATCACAAAATGCTTGAGAAAGCTGTTCTATGATAATTGGTGATGAAAATAAATCATGTTCAATAAGATGTACTTGTGTGTAGCGTGTGATGTGCTTTGCGTTTAGGTGGTACTTGAGACTGGAAGAACTCCTACAGTAAACTAATGCCGCATTGCACAAAGCGCAAACAACCTTAGTCTTGTCAAATTTTCTATTGGGAAGCTTCTTAAAAGTAAATTTTCCCAGAAGCAAACCCAGCGGCTTGAGAAATGTTTGTACACAAAGTGCTGCCCAACAGCTGTCTGTGGACGTGTTGCTAATCAACCGGCGTATCAATAACTAACCTGGCTAGTTGTAAACAAACAGCTGGCCGAGCGAGGTTGGAACTGGAACGCCGTCAACTCGGGTGTGACGTCATTCCCAGCTCCGACCTCCGAGGTAAATGGAACGCAGCAACAGCTGCATCCATGTTAGCACGTCACGTTTGATGTGGTAATTTCACAGTAGGCAAAAACACAGGTTCGAAGACTTGTTCCTGCCCCCTACTGTGCAATTCGGCTAGGTATACATCTGCGCTAAGATATCAAGGTGAAAGTCGTCATAGCTTGCGTAGTATAGACCCAGCTCCCAACCCAACTTTGAGAATAGATTAACGGCGATATTTTTTTAATCGCCCGATAAGAGTCTCACGTTAACGCAGCACGTTAACACCGATAACGGCCCACCACTAATTATAATGGAACAAATGGTACTTGCTTAATTATCAAGGAAAATGGGGTTGGACACAACCTGGACAACAAACCCTCTATATTTGAATTAAAATTGAATTGAAAATTGAATGTGTACCCAATGATCGAGAATTCGAGTCCAGCTCGAAAAAACACAGTGGATATTTTTACAAGCACGGACCAGGTAGAGTAGAGTGAACACACCAGTGCAGATGTCATTTGGTATTCGCTGGTTTCGTTTTGATGGACCATGTCATTAACAAGCCTCCTCCATATGCGGCGCATCTGCCGCTGAAAAATTGAATTGCAGGTGGAAAAATTCAAAAGCCAAAATCTGTGTCTTTCTGACGACTTTACAAAACATACTGCTGCTCATTTTGGTAAAAGAGGTGACCAGGATTTTCCTTGAAGAATTTCGCAATACCAGAGATTAGCTGGATTGGATCTTCACCTTGTATCTTTGTCCCTTTTGAGTCAAGAAAGGCTTTAATGCTCTTTCCTTTTCTTGACAATTCCTCTGACAGCTTTGTTTGCACTGGAAAGCCAAGGAGGGTACACGTGTGGTCAAACAGGTGACCAGCTTAAAAAAAAAGGGCCACTCCTCCATTACACTTGTTGACAGTTATCAGTTGGATGTTATAGGTTTCAACCAACACATGACTTATGAGGATGATGGGTTTTAGGAACTTTTAATCTTGTTTAGATTCTAGTTCTGCTGTACCCTCAATAGCAGGCTGCTACTCCACACATCCGTAATGATGTGACGATGTAACGAAGGTGCTGAAGCGGAGCCAAGTAAAGCTTCTATGGATAATATAACCAAAAATGGCAACCAACAATAGGCCCAATGTTACGTTTGTATACAGTATGAACACTCTAAAAACTATTACTGGGATAAACTTAATTTTATTAGTGAAACATTTTTACACTTAAAAATACTGAGTAAATTTAAAAGCTGTGAAATCAAGTAAATATAACTTATGAATTTAGTAAATGTAAGTTCAAAAAATTAAGTAGATCTGAATAACTAAATTTAGTGTCCTGACAGATAAAATTGAGTAGATCTACTTAATATCTTAAGTCAATGTAATAATAATCCTTGGTGAAAACAAATAATAAAATTGTGTAGATATGACCATATTTAACAAAAGAAATGTGTTACATTAAATTAATGTTTTACCTGATTTTAATTTATAATTTACTATCAATTATCAAAATAAATATTACATGTACTTAATATTTTAACTGTATTTACCGTTTATCTTCAAGACTAGAATACACTTGACATCAATATATCTATATAGCCAAAATAAAGCAACTGCACAAATATTTTAATTAGACATTTATTTAAATATCTTTAAATGACTTATGTAACGATGTCCACAACTCTGTAGATATACAGTGACAATTTATTAGGCACATCTCAAATACTCTATTGCAATTTAATACAGCTGCTCTGCTATAAAATCTACTTTTATCATGCATTTAACGTTAATGGTTTGTTAACTGTCACACAGATGTCATTGGTGATGGTGTTGTACTGGACTACATTATATTCGGAGGATGACAAAAAATTAAAAACACCTCTCACTATAATGTAGGACAGTCCAACACCACCTTTAACAATCACCTCAAAAACATAGTTGGAGGCCTATTTACACAATTTTGACAATTTCACCAAAACTTTAATATTGTAAACTTAAAAAATTGTTAACTAATAAATGGTCAGACGCTATTATTATATCCCTATTATTTTCAGTTTCTTCCATAATCTGAAAATTGAACCCCTTAAATCTGACACACTGGACTTTTAAGACAAAAGAACTGTTAATGTTCCATGTAAACTTAGATAATATAAAACTGTTTGACATGCGACCTGAGCAATGTGCATGTGAAAATGTCCAAGCTATGGGTAAAATGGGCTTAACTGAAGATTGCAGATGGCAGATATGTACCAAGAACATTCCTCTTGCTGTAAAATTACACAACAGAACATTCAGAACAAGTCAAAAATGCAATACTCTCATTAATGACAATACATCAGTTGAATCCTGTGTGTAAACATTAAAGACAATACATCAGCTAATGTATTGTCTTTAATGTTTACACACAGGAGTCAGCTAACTCTTCTGTGTAAACATCAAGATTATGCAGCAGGTTACTCTCGGAACAAGTATACCTCGCCAATAAAAGATTCCTACATTAAAAGAGAATCTTGTTGGACAGTAGTCAGCAAGTTAAGTACGCAGGTAATTTTTCAGTCTCTGAACCTTGTTCGAAAGTTTTCCAGGATCCAGCTCCAGCAATACCTTTTGGAAAACCTCATCTTAAACTGTATTTAAGATTCTTGGGGTATCTTAGATCCAGGGCATATGTATATGTATATCACGATTCAATTACAATTCAGAGGGCTGCAAATCGATTATAAAACAATTATCGGTGGATCTTGATGCATGTTTTTCTATACAGGATCCCTGGATAATTACTAAGCATTTAATTCAATTATAGAGCTCTGGATAAAAGCTAGTGGAGTGCAAAACCTCAACCTGGGTGCTAAATACTAGGGATGAGCGAGTACAGCATTATCTGTATCTGTATCTGTTAATCATATGAATTATCTGTATCCGTATCTGTACTCGGACTGGGTGGGGCATACCCCGGAAGTGGGCGGGATTAAATCTGAAAGTGGGTCAGGGTTATCTTGAAATGGGCGGGGCTTTAATCTGTATGTTGTTTTAAGCATGCAATTGATATGGGTTGGTCAGAAATTGTTATATTTATTGCTGATTAGAAAACTATTTACATGAGAGCATCAGCATTGAGCTTTTGATCAATAGTTTTGACCACGATAACAACAACGAACTATATACAGAACAAGTTTTGCAACAATGAATACAACACATGCAGTTGCAATTATGAAGTAAAATGTAATGAACAAGTTTTAATTTTTTTATGATCAGCGTGATTTTCTATTTTTTTTTTGGTTCTTTTTTATTTTTTGTACCACGAAGCAGGATTTGAGCTTATCCAGGTAACTTCGGGGTTAACCCTGGCACGAAGGTGGTTCACTTCTTACCAGGTTAGATCTCCATGGTAACTTATGCCGAAGGCTAAACTGCTCCGGAGCAGGCTATGTTCCAGAAAAGAGATTAACTCTGTGAAAACGCTGCATACTGACCAATCAGCTCTCTGGAAAATGACATCACCAACTGTTTTAGCCAATAGGCAGCAAATATTTGCAGCGGTGATGTGGAGAAACTCTTGACTATGGCGATCCTACAGAGCTGATTCAAAGCCTTGGGCTAATGTTGCCTACAGGTTTTTACAGTACAGCAGGATCAGCCTACTAACTGCCTTTAATGTGTTTAATATTTTTTATTTGCTCCCAGTTTGTTTCACACAGCCTGACCCAGACGTTAAAATAAATGGATTTTATTTTTCTTATGTCAGGCTGAATATTATGAGCAGTTTGGTAGGGATATCGAAATACTAAATTTTAATGAACGTAGGCTATCTATTTAGGTTAGTATAGCTTTCTAAGGCCAACTACAGAGACTGTAGTCATGGTCCTTTTGCACCCACATCGCAAAAGGTGGGACTAAATGTTGAGATTCAGTCTTTCAGACACTATATGAGCCCATTTTATGGCATGAAGGGATTTTTCCGTTTCATTGCTTTATGGAGTTAATTTAGAACAATGTTTGGAACACTTTTGTTTTTCAATTAATCTCATTTTTGAAGTGGCGAAAAGTTTTTTTTGAAGTGAGGGAGAACGGCTGCTGATATTTTAATACAGCTCATAAGAACACTTTTTATCAACGCATTATTATAGACTACGCCTGTTCATTTAGACATTCACACTGTCTACGATTTTCTGTCTCCCTGCATGTGTCAGTTTCAGCCGTGCTACTGTTGTATTTCTGTAGTGTTACAGTTTATTCCTCGTAAAATATGATGCTCTGCTGACAGTGGACCTGTTCATGTCTGTTTGGTCATCTGCTGCTAACACCGCCTCTTTTATGTGAACACGCTCCCGGCTGGATCGGGAAACCCTGGGTTAATTAACCGAGTTGATAACCAGCTTCGTGGTGCCGCTACCATCCGAGCACAGATATTGACTCGTATTTCTCGTATTACTCGTACTCGGCAAAAATGCTTTATCCGTACCGGATACTCGTTTCAGCCGAGTATCCGGCTCAACTCTACTAAATACATCTCCCTGACTCTGATAAGTCTGAAACAACTGATGTCTATCAGCAAGTGACTTTGATACATTTCTGAAGTTTTTACTTGTGCTGATGCATCTTTTCAGATAGCTATGCTAACTTTTAAACTGGACCAAACTGTAAACTCAAATCCAGCATAGTTCATTATATATATATATATATATATATATATATATATATATATATATATATATATATATATATATATATATATAGTGGTGGGCATAGATTATTTTTTTAGTCTAGATTAATCTCACTGTAATCTTGAAATTAATCTAGATTAAAATGGCTCATTTGAATTCTGCCGAAGGCATTCAGAATATGTGTGCAAACGAGTTTCAAGACTACAAACTGCTGTTCAAAAGCTGTTCTACTATGATAATTGGTGATGAAAATAAATCATGTTCAATAAGATGGCTGTCGGGGTATCAACAGTTACTGAAAGCTGTAGTTTATACTGTTTATTAGCACTTCTGTGTACTTGTGACTTATATAAATCTTCGTACACAAAGTGCTGTCCAACAGCTGTCTGTGGACGAGTTGCTACAGTTAGTGTGAGTAAATATCGCACAATGCGTTTTTTAATGAACCGGCGTATCAACAACTAACCTGGCTAGTTGTAAACAAACAGCTGGCGTGAGGTTGTAACTGGACGCGTCAACTCGGTGTGACGTCATTCCCAGCTCGAACTCGAGTAACGCAACAACAGCTGCATCCATGTTAGCATGTCACGTTTGATGCGGTAATTTCACAGTAGGCATACACACAGGTTGAAGACTTGTTCTTGCCCCTACAGTGCAATTCGGTTAGGCATACATTCTGTGCTAAGATATCAAGGTGAAAGTCATCATAGCGGTAGTATAGACCCAGCTCCCAACCCAACTTTGAGAATAGATTAACGGCGATATTTTTTTTGCCTGATAAGAGTCTCACGTTAACGCATACGCTAACGTTAACCACTGATATATGTACATACACACTATATATATATATATATATATATATATACACACACATATATATGCATATACATATATATATATATATATATATATATATATATATATATATATATATATATATATATACACACACATACTTATTTTTTTTATTTTTTATTTTAATTTTAACACAAACACGCATACACTTTGATCACTTTACGCTTTAATTACTTGTTTAATGAAATGTATGGGGTTAATTGTTCTGATGTAGTTTGTATGATTTGTATGAATATTGTTGTTACACATTCATGCCAATAAAGCTAATTTGAATTGAATTGAATAGTGAAGCAGATGGTGTTTTGGTCTAAGTTTACACGTGGGAATAACTCCTGCCTCATGCCCACATACGCTTCGATCAGTACCTCCACGTAAGCAATCTGAGACTCTGAAAGGCTAGGTGCACAGATAAATTCAACTATTTCTCTCAGAAGAAATACCAGCAACCAAACAGCATTGTCAGCATCTTCAATTCTGTCATGCACTAAAAGAGGCAGGAACCTCAAAAGCCATGTATTTGGGCTGCATGGCCTCCAAGCTTTGCCCCATTGTTAGGAATAGCACTTAGTTTGTTGCTGCTTTCCCCAGGAAATGATTTGAGACTGTCATTTAGTGACTCGTAACTGAACCATTTTTGTTTTGTTTTGATGAAAAACTGCAAAAACATGCCATTTGCTATGCCGTAGTCAACGACACCCTCAAACATGCCGTATGCTATACAGGGTGGCAGTCCAGGCTGACACACATGGAAATGAGACAGTTTGTTAAAAACCCTGTTCGCCTTAATGTCCTGATGCATGGCTACTTCAGGGTGACTCTCCAAAACCTGCACAGGCTCATTATAACCAGCAGGATTTCTCTGAGGGAGAACTGCGAGAGGGTTTGACTGAAATACATGTTTTGTGACTAGACAGTACCTACAGAAATACTCAGCAAAGCTGAAATTTTCTGTAAAGCCACCAATCATGTGGGAGCCCAGGTTATCTCTCATTATGCATGCAACAGTACTGGTATGTATCTTACCCTCAAATGATATACCCTTTACCTCCAGTTCACACAAGTCTGACACAAGCTCACTGAAAACTTTATCAACTCCAAAATATTTACAGTCTCTCTCTACACAGAGCAGAACCAACTGTATTTGATCAACCGTTCATCTGTGGTGTGGAAGAAAAGTTGCCAGTGTGACGTAGACAGCTAAAACGTGCTTTTGTTTGGCAGATCCAAGAGGATTAGCCACCTCAAAAGTGTCTTGAAAAAGCATCACCTGTAAAGAATGTGAAATCATCTTCCACACGAGGAGGGTTAAAACTCTGCTGAGCTGCACTTCCCTCTCTTAGCATTGCTCTGAGGCTTTCTAGTACTAGAATGTAATGATAGTGCTTCTTCTGCCCTGTCTCCTTGTACCCAAGTGTAACTTCAACAGGTTGAACATAGTTATAGTGCATTTTGAAATAATTTAATACTCTTTGATGGTGCGTAGTTAAAGGATCATTTGCATTTAAGGCCTTGTGCATAAGACTCTGCTCACATGCAACGTTCCTCAACACGTTAATGTCTCTGCTGGAACACCATACTGCTGTTCGAGTTCTTGAGAAAGTACATCCATTTTATACTCCTGTTGAATATCGTGAAGCGTTTTCATTTAATTTGCTATCTCTGTAATTGTGGAGGCTGGGATTAAATATTTTGCCTGCAAACCCAGGTAAACCAGAGCTAGATTTTTTCTTTGACCTGCATCGTTTACATCAGTTCCCTCAGGTACATTTTCTGCAACCTGTGAACCCTCATCTGGAATAGGCTGTTCTGCAACTTGACATAGATGAACAGGTGCTACATGGGTAACATTCCACCACCTGGGCTAGGCCAGCAGTAGTAATTCTCAGCCTAGCCTGACCTGAAGGCATTAAACTGGCCCATACACAGCTTTGCACTATATGGACCGTTACTTTACCACTAATGTTATAGCTCAAAATCGTCACCATAGCAATAATGTTATGCTGCATGCCTGAAACACTCCGCTCAGCATTAATCAAAGTTAATCAGAGCAAAAACACAGTAACGTCACACATGCCAGGTCTGAAACAGTTTGCCAAAGAGGACAGATAAAAACTAAGTGACAGTTATTTAAACATTTGGAATTAGTCAACACAGTGGGCGGACCGCCTGAGTGTCAAATGCCGGCAGCCAAACTCTACATGACGTCCACTTACACAGAATTATCAATAAAATACCAAGGTAACGTTACCATTTACAGTGCCAAAATGACTCTGCTAAATATCCTGGCTTATATAGTAACATAATGTTAACTTGGACAGGTTAACAAAAGTTGGCAAACTGCTTCACACTAACGTTAAAACAAGACTGAGCTAAGTTCTTAATATAAATCATTTGAGTTAAAGCAGTTAAATTCTTAATTTTGTACCACAGATTTGTAAGAAAGGTTTCTCCAATGCTGCAAAATCAGAATGAAAGTTTGTGTGATGGCCGCTGCCTCTATTTACCTTTACCGCCCAGCAGGGCTCTTGTTCCCACAATGCAATGAGTCAGTGAGGGATAGCCTGAGGCTAAAACTGTGCTAACATTAGCCTCACTCTAAATACTTTACGTTCACTAAGTAACAGAATAAACCAATATCAAAATATATTAGAGTCACAAAACAAGTCTTCAAAATATTGCTTGTCTGTTAATTTGATAGAAAGGGGATGATGTATTTACAATTTCTTGCCAGTTGTCATGATAACATAAATGTTAGCTCATTATCTTGCTAACCGGCGTTTTCTGTTTCACTAGAAGGCCCCACTTTGCATCCCAAAACAGATGGCTACCGTTAACGTTACCTCTCAGTTGTTCGGTGGACCACTTGGGGCTGAAACATATGTTGACATTAGAACTACAGGACATAAGCTAACGGAACACAGTAGTATCAACAAAATACAAAGCTAAGTTAGCGTAAAATGACTCTGCAAAATATCATCGGCTTATCTAGTAACGTTAACACAGGTTAACAGAAGTTGGCAAACTCTTTCAAATTAACATTAAAACAAGACTGAGCTAACTTTTTAACATAAATAATTTAAGTTGGGGCAGTTAAATTCTAATTTTTTACCAGAGATATGTAAGAAAAGTTTCTCCACTGCCGTGAAATCAGAATGAAAGTTTATGTGATGGCCGCTGCCACTGTTTACCTTTTCGCCAAGCGGGGGGTCTTGTTTCCACAGTGCAATGCGTCATTAAAAATACAGGCAAACTACCTTTCAAAAGTCACTGCGAATTCCTCCATATTTACACTGATTTACACAGTGCATTGGTCTGTATATTCATGTACTTTTCAGACAGTGTACCAGCTCCTCTCTAGTAGGCTTACATATTCTCTCCACCAATTAGAGAACACTTTTTCAAGGTATTGTATGCATGCTACAGTCTTATTAGGGGCTGAGCCCCCCTAAAGGTCTGATCCTAGAATCGCCCCTGCTCCAGTCCTCCTTCTTCTCTGATGTCCGAAGAATCAGAGGAGTAAAGCTGATGATACACGGGGCAACTTTTTGAGCAATGTTGCTGGGAAATCTTGCTAGAGGCAAGTCCGACTATGTTTTAAATGGATAGCGGCGGAGCGGGGTGGGTGGCGGAGTGGTAAGGGAAGGGGATTACGGTAGTAATCTTTACTCATTATTATTGACGACAGCGTTGCCCTGCACGATTGCTCTAAAAGTTGCTCTGTGTATCATCAGCCTAAGAGAAAGGCCTACTGACCTCAGCTGCCGGGACTTCATCTTTCCGTCCTTCTGTTGTTGCTGCAGCTGCTGACTGTCTGTGGATGCCGCCTCTCTGATGGTACCTGCTGATAGATACTGGAAACGCTTCTTCATTCCTTCTTTATGGCTGCATCCAAGCTGCCTCTCCTTCCGCCTCTCCCTCTTCCAAAACCGCTGTCCTCTCAGTTCTCTGTGCCAGCTCTGGTTAGGTCACAGTCTTCTCAGGTGTCTGTACCGCCTGTGGTTGAGTCACAGCAGTCATTTTCACGGCTCTTTGTGCTGGCTGAGGGATGCTCTGCACTGGGGCTGTTATCTGTGGAGCGTTGGCGCCCTCTTGTGGTGTCTGTTGGATCTGCTTTCACTTTTGTTTGTGACTTCTTCTGGGCTCATGCTTTGTTGCTGCAGGAGTGGGGGCAATGAACATACGGATGCCCTCCTCCACACAGACTGCATTCAGCAGTGTTGTTACAGTCTTTGGCTTTATGCCCCAGACTCCCGCATCCCCAACACTTCACTTCCTTTATACTCTTGACTTGATGCTCGCCGCTGTAGCAGATGAAGCATTGTGTCACCTGACTGGGGTAATAAATGTGGCCGCTGTAGGGATTAAGTGAGATAGAGTTTGTGATGTTCTTCCTTTGGTTTCGGTTATCTCACTGGATTTTAACTTTATACTTCCTCACTCCATGCCATATCCCAAACTGATCTACAGGCATGAAGGTATCCCCAAGGATGTGACAATAGCCGCTCAAGTAGGCCTACTATGTTCATCTGAAACCCGGCCTGTCCAGAACTTTACCACTATGTTTACTATGTCAATGGCAACAGATGAGTCAACTTGCCAGTTTTTCCACTTTTCCTCATTTGCTTGGGCTGCATAATGCTCCAGAAAGCGTTGCAGTGCAGATTCTTGGAAAAAGACACAGCTCAAACTCTCGTCAGTTAGGCAGAGCAATTAACAAGTAAATGTCTTTTGCACTGGTCAAGTTGGAGTTAGACAGCATTTCTTTCCCCACATAATCACAAGAAGGAGGCTCTCCTTCTGCTGTGTATTTCAGCCTGGCCCAGTTCTGGATAAAGTGGGAGTCAAAGGATGCCATGTCCCCAGCTGGCTCCACTCAGCAATCAGGTGTTTTTGTTTTCACTAGCTTCTGTAAAACATTTGTTGTTTTTGATTTTATCACGTGTCAATTAATAATCGACTTCACACGCATTGCGTGTTGGATGAACTTAATATTCTAATAACATCTTTTGAAAGTACCATTTGTTTGCCTAATTAGCTGATCTTTTTTAATCAGTGGTGATCACACAAGTTCATGATGTCTGGTAATGTTCCCACAACGTTCCCAAACAGTCATGATGTGGAGTTCTTTAAAGGGTTTGGGGACGTTATTTGGAGGACCTTCAGGGAACATTCAGGACGTTCTGGGAACGTTTAGGGGAAAATTAGATAGGACGTTCCCTCTAAGACTCCACTACACTACATTCCCCAAATAACTATAGAATAAACAAACAACTTAGCTATAATATAAACCTGTTTACAGTCTACCTCAGTTATAAAAAAGAACAACTCTTTATGATATATTACGGCATTTATTAAACATTGTTTCAGTGAGTTAACGCTGGAACTAAACGGCTGCGTGCACACAGGCAATGTCTGTCCCTCAGAATTCCCATGATGCATGAGGGTGAATGGAGTTTTGTTAGTTTGCCACTTGTTTTAAATACAACTGTTACCTTATGATTTATGTTTATTAAAATGTGTCTCCCTAAAATATATTGTTGGTAAATTGTCATTCTTGTGGTGCTTTACCATTGAAACCAGGAGTGAAGGGGCTGTTTCATTTTATAAGAGCTGCTGAATTTTTCCAGTACAGCCAAACTGCATGCAGCATTGTTGTTTTGTCCTTACCCACAACAATCAAGTCATCTAAACTTCATGGCTCATGAAGGGGGTTCCCTACCAGCCAGGGCCTTGGGTGGATGGCCCCCTGCTAAAGTATGTACTTTAATTACTCATTTCTATGCTATGTTGTAGCCTATATATTCTTTAGACTGGTGTCATCTTCATGATCAAAGTGACAAGTCTAGTCATGGAAGAGTGACAGGATCATAGTGACACACTGCTGCCTGTAGTACATTTACACATTTGGCAGATGCTTTTATCCAAAGTGACAAGCTACATTTGAGAAGCAACATAAAAGCAAAGTCTCAGTAAATACCCGTAAGAGCTATTTGTGCATATAAGCAATAAATCCTGCTGTAGTACTATAGATGTAGCATTGTATATTCACTGTAGCATTCCTATAGTATTTCCCCCATCATTCAATAGTGACTGTGCTGCTGAAAATACACCCTCAGACCAAGCAAACCCTGTAACAAAATATTTTAGGGGCGACATGACTGCAACATTAAAATCAACAAATCACTGATGGCTTACCCAAAATTTGGAAACTGTACTATCAGAGACAACCTATCCATTAACATGTTCCAATAGACAGAATATTTTTGAAACCTTAATCAGCAGTTAGCTATTACATAAGAAGTATACATTAAATAGTACATAGTAACGTTACATAGTACAAAAAGAAGTATTGTTACCTTTTTCTCTTTTCCTCTTTCCCTGCCTGATATCCTCTCCAGGTGGAGTCCATCCTATCATGTTGATATAAATATAAAAGAGGTACATGAGTGACAGCTCAGCCAGCATCTGTACGCAAATACATATTGTTTCCCCATACTCACAGTACAGCATGTACTGGAGAGCGTACATCCACATCCATCAACCCATCGACGCTTATTTTCATTCCCCAGCATCTCCAGGCAAACGTTTCCTGAGGCTTTTTTAAAGAGGTGTGTCAGCCAAGCCACATACTTTATTGAATGCGTCTTTCTGAATTTTTCAAAGTAAAAGCTCTCAATTCAACAAAAAAACAAACACTGCTTCAAACAAACTATCAGGCTTTTATGTCGTTGGCACAATCACTTAAGAGGAAGTGATTATGTTAATATGGTTGCTGTCATGACTGAGATCTAGTTCAGCACCAGCCACTTTCAAAGTACTTGGCCTCTTTATTTATTTATCTGGCTTGCGGGCCCCCTCTCGCCGACTACTGCTCTAGGTGAAACCAATGCGAGATGCGCATTCTAAAAAGAGAGCGCAGGGAGGAGTCAAACTCTTCTGCTTTTACATTATAATATATAATATTTGCTGGAAAAAAGAGATTTTCTACAATTAATATTCAATGCACAGTTAATTTCATGTTAATCTGCAAAGTTAATCCTGCACTTTACTGAGCAGCATGTAGCATTTTCTTCCCCTGCAATGTGCACTATATTACTTGGAACTTACTGTATCTAAAAGAACTCTCCTCCAGGGCTTGACATCAACTTTATTGCTCACTAGCCAATGTGGCTAGTGATTTTCCAAAGTTACTAGCCAGGCAGCATTTTCATTAGTTTTTCCACTAATTTTTGTTTTTGGGAAATAACGTTTTATATGATTAAAGCTGACAATGGCGTGCTAAAAGGTAATAATATTATCATTAGCTCTGATAAGGTTGTGTGTAAAGCTCCTTTTTTGAAAACATGTAGTCTATTAAGATAAACACATTAAAATAGTAGCTTCTTATTACAGTATATATAATAAAACTGCTGCATGGTTGTAAAAGGTTAATTAATAAGATAAAAACTAAACTGAAAAAAAAAATCGTTTGCAAAAAGAATCATTTGCATCTGCCTTTCCTCAGAGCTCTGACTGGATTTATGTTTATTACCACGAAGCTGTGGTTGCTCTGAGTAACTAGAGATAAGCAACAAGTTTACAGGTCTTTTTTCCAGATTATTCCCATACAGACGCATCTTCTGCTTTCCTGGCATGACAACTTTTATTAAAACATAGATCTACATTTTAATAATCAACTCTGGAAATGCAGTTGTGACAGGACGATTTAATGTGGTATAAAGGCAACTCTGCTAGTAGTAACACCACATCCCTTAATCATGAATATATCTGTAATTTTACAGCATTTAAGGACCCTTTCCTCCTGCCTTTTCTCTTTCTGCTGTGCATCTCTTCTCCACACTGCTCGGCCATGCACACTTATGTGCCGCTGTGTGTGTGTGTGTGTGTGTGTGTGTGTGTGTGTGTGTGTGTGTGTGTGTGTGTGTGTGTGTGTGTGTGTGTGTGTGTGTGTGTGTGTGCGCATGCGACCAGTCGCGTGTGATGACAGAGATCGTTCTGCAGGTCTGAGGGACTGTGGCTGCCCTGTGACAGATTCAACTTTTATATTCACTTCGAGAGAGGTGAGAGAATGAGACGCGCATGTTGTGTGGATTTTCGTGATATTAAAAAGCTTGCTTTGTCATCGCTACCGCTGGTTAAATTGATAATTAACGGCAGTCCCGACGGCCAGCCTCGAGTTTAATCTCCAGAGCGTTTTCTTGTTTACAGTGCCGTCGGTCAGTAGAGAACCAGACAATGTTTCACTAATGGACCAATGAGCAAACACGATGTGCAGGTAGTCCTACTCATGGGAGTTGTAGTGTCCTAGACTACAATTTTTCAACAGGCTAAAGTTGCTAGTGGGAGTGACTGTTACCCGCCACGGGGAAAATCCACCCGCATTTAATTTCAAGCCCTGCTCTCCTCAGAGCACTTCTGAACAAATAAAATAAAATTAGGCAAAAGGCTACAACAATGAAATAAAAGAAAAAGCATTTATAAGAGTCCTACTAGACTTAGCCTATGTATGGGAGGTAATTCTGCAAACAAATTATATCGATTATTAACTTGTGTGTTTAGGAAGATCACGGAGCCTAATAAAACATGTCATCCAGTTAAACACTAGCCCTTAAAATGAGAACGTTATCGTGTAGGAAATGCACTTTAGTGAAGCTGTGGTGGCTCTTAAAAGAACCTTTGGTGCACTGAGTGCTGGATTAAGGAGAACCGCTTCACTTCTTGGTCTTCTTGGCTGCACTTTTCTTTACCGGAGCTTTCTTGGCAGCAGGCTTCTTGACCGGCTTGGCCTTCTTGACGGGGGTCTTCTTTTTGGGACTCTTCGCTGCGGGCTTTTTCACAGCTTTCTTCGCCGGCGCCTTCTTCGGGGACTTCTTGGCTGCTACTTTCTTTGCAGCTGGTTTCTTAGCTGCCGGTTTCTTGGCGGCTGTAACTTTCTTGGCTGCGGGCTTCTTGGCTTTGACGGGAGCTTTCTTCTTCACTACCTTCTTCGCAGGTTTGGCGGCTTTGGGCTCCTTCTTGGCGAGCTTGAAGGAGCCGGACGCCCCGGTCCCTTTAGTCTGTCCCAGGGTTCCTCCGGTCACCAGTTTAGTGACGGCGGTGTTGATGCGTTTGTTGGCTTTCGTCACATCCACGCCTTTGGCGGCCAGAACCTTTTTAATGGCCGCCAGAGAAACCCCCTTGCGCTCCTTGGACTCGGCCACGGCGCTGACGATCAGCTTCGGGAGAGTGGGTCCATCCTTCTTGGGACGGGGAGCCGCTTTCTTCTTCGGGGCTTTGGCCGGGGCCGCTGCTGGAGCTTCTTCTGCCATGTCTGCTGCTGAACTCTGCTGTGTGTGTCTGAATCTGAATGTGTCCAGCGGAGAGGAGGCGGGGCTTATAGAGCACATGAGAACCGTGGAGAGGCAACACACAGCCGCTCCGCCGCGCGGCTCAAATGTGGCGACACTTGTGTTTTCTCTTCCACATTTTGGCCATAAAACTCACATAAGACAAAAGTTTTAGACCGGAATTGTTATTGTACCAGTGAGAAAACAATCTTCCCTTCAGGCTGAGGTCATGTTTGGCCACAAGGACTCCTTTATTTAATTCCAAGAGGCGTCAAACCTCTCCAACACACTATGACTTTGGACAACTCGCGGCGAGTTTTCTTCACATTTTGTCTATAAAAATGACTAAAAATAAATTGTATTAAATGTGACAGTGATTTTACAGTAAGCAGAAACGTGTGGGGATAGAATAAAACTGAAATCGCTGCAGTATTGTGATTCATTTAGTTTTAATCAGAGAAGTTTTCGGTGGAGGTAAACACACGGTTGCTGTCGGTGACTCAGACGGTTAGACGGAATCCTGTCTCACGTGGATCCGCTGGAAAAGAGTTCCGTTTCCACCAAATGTTAGCTTTAACATGAAGGAACTGACCACAGAAAGTCATATTTCTTTCTTCTGCTCTACAGAGACCTGGCTTATTGAAATCACTTTAATCAGCTTTGGGTTGTATTTAGAGCTGCTTTCTGTTCGAAATAAATTAACAGAACAGATGAACATAAAAATATTTTCTTGGTAATTCTCGTTTTGTAGCATATTTAAATTTGGGAATTTAGGGACCTGAGGTGCATTTTACAACACAATATTTAGGCCTAGTGGGCTAATTGTAACAATACACATATTGGGTTTCTCTAAACTTTTTTTAATATTTAAATTAACATGGACAAATATTAAAGTGAATGTCTGATTTTACTTACTTTACTTTTTAAAAACATGTATCATGGGGTTGCCCCCATTAATGATCAAACTCACACACAGGTTCAAAATCCATCAGATTTCTTTATGTGGCCTATTCCAAATCTGTTCCAACTGGCTTTATATTCTGTACATCACAGCAACATCATAAAAACAAATACAATTACACCATGAATCACTGGTGCTAAGTAATATTTTGTAACCCGCTCATTGTAGATAACAATATTTAATGTTTGCATTCTGCTACACAGAGAGATTAATATCTCACTGTAATCGGATTTAGTTTGTGTGTCTTTCTCTGAAGGTTTCCTCTTTGCTTTTGCTCAAAATGAAGTAAAGCCTCTATAGAGTAAAGCCTAGTATAGGGGTTATACATTAAGATAATATTGTTTACAGCAGGATAGCAGAGAGAGAGAATCAGGACTGTGTCACATATTATATTTAACATGCAAAGTTCATATGTACGCAGGACTTCATCAGCCTATGTACAGGGAAGGAAACAGCGCCACCTTGAGGTCCAAAAAAACAATGCGGCGGTGATTTAAGAATGCTGTAGATTAACAGACAGCATAATGAATTGACAAAGCCACGCCGCAGGTTTGAATGAAGAACAGTGAAGCTAATTTTGGAATGTTGTACTACTACATGGCTCCTTCCTTTTGGCCTCAGGGTCTACTGTAATTACGCAGCATCAGACGCAGTTTGACAATGTAGAGCAACAGCTGAAACAGCGTAATTCTGGTAGCCGCATGTCTGGGACAGGACGGGCCCCAGCCACCGTGTCGTAGGCATCCACCTCAACAAACTGCAAGGAGGGATCTGGGTGGACTAGCACAGAGTCAGGGTTATGTTCCTCCTGAGCCCCAGGGTCCATGACCTTGAAGGTAGCAAAACACCAAAAAGAACTTTCATCACTGATGATCATAGCCTGTGACAGATGCTGCTAGCTGCTGACAGGAGGTGCTGGACCTGGCAGGGCTGTAAAACACAACAAAACACTGCAGGCCATGCACAAAAGACAGCTCTATATTAGTGACTCATTAAAGCTGTGTGATATAATTCTATTCCTTTGTAGAGGACAGTGTCTTTATTCTGTGATGATGGGTTGGTGGACTGACTATGGACTGAATGTGGGAGCAGTGTTCATCGTCTGGGTGGCATCAGGACCATATTTGCATTCCATCTGCTCCAGGATGACACACTACATGTTATTTAACAACATGTGGAAACAGTGTGATTTAAATGTATTTTTGTGTGCAATATATTGGAGTGTTTGATGGAACCATTGAGTTACTAATACGTATAATGCTAATGGAGTTATAATGTATTATTTTGCCTACTCTCCGTACCTTGTTTAGCAATTATTAACATGATACACTCTGCATAGCCTATTGCTATTGCTCATAATAAGCTTTAAATCAGCAATTATATAGCATTAAAAGTACAATTGCAGACAAACATTCAGGTTTTGTGCACAGCAGGGGTCACAGAGGAGCCTGGTAACAGGTTGGTGTGCACAGTATGGATAGCAACAGAGGAGACTGGAGTATGCAGATAAGATAAGTGGGCTCAGAGTGGCCAGGAGTAGACATGGGCAGCAGTTGGTTCCGGTCTGTCAGTCACAAAGGCTGCGGTAAAGTCATCTTCAGTAAATGTGTCAGAACTGTAGGGCCAGATGCCTTAATTTACACTTAGATGGCTGAATGAATGAGCAAGTGACATGAATTATCAAATCAGTGTACACTTTGCAGAGTAATGTTTAAAATATCTTTTAAGTGTATGAACAAATTTACAAAGTGTAGCCTAATGTGTTTTTAATGAACAGATCAGTTTACACATTAAAGAGTAAAGTTTAAAAAAACAAACATTAAATAAACAAATTTGTTTATACATAGCAGAGCATTGTGTTTTAATGTTTTAGCCCATATGGAAAATAAAGTTGTCAGTGTTCCACACATGGTCTCCTGTCAGTATTTAAATATATTTTGATGTGTGGATAAAATCCATCCACTGATTAATAATAATAATAATAATAATAATAATAATAATAATAAATTTAATTTGTATACTGCTTTTCACAAGCTCAAAGTACAGAGTAGAAAAATAAATAAATAAATAAAAGCTAGGAATAGGCAGAAGAGAAGAAATGGATCTTAAGACGGGACTGGAAAATGGTGATGTGAACGGAGTTTTAACAGACAAATTTAAAATTGAGAGAGGAGTCAAACAAGGTTGCCCCTTATCAGCTGCCCTCTACGTGTTAGCTATAAATCCATTATTGATGAGGATCAAGAACGATGATAGGCTGAGTGGTACCAGAACCAGTAGTGGGGAGCGGGCGGTGGTTCTGGCATATGCTGATGACATCACTGTGGTTGTTAAGAATCAAAATGAAATGGATATAGTAAATGAACACCTCCAGTTGTACGAAGAGGTATCTGGTGCAAAATTAAACCAAAAGAAAACAGAAGGAGTTTGGTTTGGAAGGGATGACACCCGCCCGTTGATTAACGTCCAAGATAAAAATGATATGAAAGTTTTAGGTGTTAAAATATGTAATAAAAATGGCTACGAACAAAACTGGGAAGATAAAGAAAAGGAAATAAAAGAGGAACTACAGAAATGGGATAATAAATCACTCAGTTATAAAACTAGAATTTTAATAATAAAGACATTTGTTTTATCTAAATTATTGTTTTTTAGCAACATTTTACCCCCCAAAGAACAGACATTAAAAAAACTTAATAAACTAGCAGTAAATTTTATATGGGGAACCACCAGGGAAGTCACAACAAGGATCTTGCTGTATAAAAGTAAAAAAGATGGAGGCCTTGGCGCCATAGATCTGGGTTTAAAACTAAAGACAACCTTCTGTAAGAACATCGCTCTAAGCATTAAAAGGAAAGCGATGTGGATCGGTGAAGCCTTGAGCTGGACTAAAAAAAAGGGACGTGCAAGATCCTCTGTTCCATATTATAAACTTTTATATAGTGATTTTGTAACTAATGTCGCTCATTTAAATATCGATTGGAATGAAATGTCAAGTAAAAAAAATATATTCTTTAGTGAGTGAAGATTGGTATGGTGGTGTTTTCCCATATAAACGTCTAGATGAAACTGAATCACAGGTGTGTATTAAAAATATTTTCAATAAGAACATTTCTGAAAGTAAACGAGACGTCACGTGGCTTGTGTCAGTTGGCAGATTGGCAGTCAGAGCAGTTGTCAAATGGAGCTGCTTTGTTACAACTAAGAAGTGCCCCATAGATAACTGTAATGAAGATGAAACTGTTGAGCACTTACTTTTAAAATGTCAAAGGTCTAGAGATGTGTGGGGGGAAAATGGTAGGTTTTTGTTTTAATATAAATGTAAATTTTAATGCAGTGATGTATGGAGTACTTATAGAAAAATTACCCAGGTTGCACCATGATTTTTTTGGTCAATAATATGTACTGTGGTAACAAAGATATGGAAAACAAGATGTGCAGTGGTCCTTCACCAAGTCAACATCCCAAGTGATGTTGTACTGAAACAGATAGTAACTGAACTGAAAAGACAAAAAACACTGGACGTCAGACAGAAGAAACGCACTCCATGGCACTTACTGAAATTTTAACCTTTTATAAGCTGTATCTTGATAACAGAAAACATTGTTTTATTAGATTACTGTGCTCATTTTTGTATTATTGTTGATTGTGTACAAAATTGTTATTTAATTGTATTATTGTTAAATATCCCTGTTTGAATAATTTAATAAAGTATATTTAAAAAGCGAAAATGGTGAGGTGAATTCTGATCACTTAGCTGTTGAAACCCTTTTGCGCTTTGGTAAAACAGAGACAAAAGGCTATTGGAAATTAAATGTTAATTGTTTAAATATTCATTATGTAGTTGCAGAATTGAAGAATGAAATCAAAATTATAAAGGACCTGAATATTTTAACCAAATCAGATATTTCTTTATGGGAGATTATGAAAGAAAGACTTGGACGTTTTTTTAAATTTAAATGTAAAATTTTAAATCAAGAACGAAATGAAAAATATAGAGTTTTAATTTTGAAGTATGTGGACCTCCGAATAAAAGCAGATAAAACAGAAGAAGATAAGAACATTCTCAGTAAAACTGAATCAGAATTGACCAGTATGAATAATGATGTGTCTCACTGGCTTTGTTTACAGGCAGGGCTAGACAATAACATAGCAGCCTCTGGTAATGCTCAAGGCTTAATAAACATGCACAAAAAGAAACTCCAAAATAAATACATTGCTGGAATTAGAAATGATAATGGGCAATTAATTAAAGATGAGCAAACAAAAAGGGAAACTATTAGAGAACTGTGTGGAAAAATGTACAAGAAAATAAATATAAATGAGACTAAATTAAAAACATTTCTGGATCCCATTCAAATGCATGGTGTTAGCCAAAATCCATTAAGTGAAGCGATAACTGTAGGTGAAGTTAAACAAGCTATCCAGGAATTAAATAAAGGTAAAGCACCAGGTCCAGATGGACTTCCTAGTGAATTCTATCAAATATGTATAGAAGACATCTCAGACCTGCTAACCTCAGTTTTTAATGAGGGCATCAAGACAGGCAAGTTACACAGCTCCTTTTATGAAGGAGTTATATCACTTATCTATAAAAAAGGAGACTCTCAGGAAATAGATAATTGGCGACATGTCACTTTGATGAATGTAGACTATAAAATCCTTGCAAAAATAGTTATAAATAGACTAAATGATACCTTGGAAAAAATAATTGAAAAAAGAACAGACCTGTGCTATTAAGGGAAGGTTGATGTGGGATAATTTAGGGATACTGAGAGACATAACCAGCAATATTGCAGGGGAAGAATTCTTTGTTATAGGCCTTGACCAAAAGAAAGCCTTTGATTTTATATCTCGTGAATATCTGTGGGAGGTTTTAAAAGTTTATGGTTTTAAGCAAGGTTTTATTGACTTGGTTAAGTTATTATATTTTCAGTCAGCAGTTCAAATTAATGTGAACGGAGTTTTAACAGACAAATTTAAAATTGAGAGAGGAGTCAAACAAGGTTGCCCCTTATCAGCTGCCCTTCTACGTGTTAGCTATAAATCCATTATTGATGAGAATCAAGAACGATGATAGGCTGAGTGGTACCAGAACCAGTAGTGGGGAGCGGGCGGTGGTTCTGGCATATGCTGATGACATCACTGTGGTTGTTAAGAATCAAAATGAAATGGATATAGTAAATGAACACCTCCAGTTGTACGAAGAGGTATCTGGTGCAAAATTAAACCAAAAGAAAACAGAAGGAGTTTGGTTTGAAGGGATGACACCACCCGTTGATTAACGTCCAAGATAAAAATGAGATGAAAGTTTTAGGTGTTAAAATATGTAATAAAAATGGCTACGAACAAAACTGGGAAGATAAAGAAAAGGAAATAAAAGAGGAACTACAGAAATGGGATAATAAATCACTCAGTTATAAAACTAGAATTTTAATAATAAAGACATTTGTTTTATCTAAATTATTGTTTTTAGCAACATTTTACCCCCCCAAAGAACAGACATTAAAAAAACTTAATAAACTAGCAGTAAATTTTATATGGGGAACCACCAGGGAAGTCACAACAAGGATCTTGCTGTATAAAAGTAAAAAAGATGGAGGCCTTGGCGCCATAGATCTGGGTTTAAAACTAAAGACAACCTTCTGTAAGAACATCGCTCTAAGCATTAAAAGGAAAGCGATGTGGATCGGTGAAGCCTTGAGCTGGACTAAAAAAAGGGACGTGCAAGATCCTCTGTTCCATATTATAAACTTTTATATAGTGATTTTGTAACTAATGTCGCTCATTTAAATATCGATTGGAATGAAATGTCAAGTAAAAAAATATATTCTTTAGTGAGTGAAGATTGGTATGGTGGTGTTTTCCCATATAAACGTCTAGATGAAACTGAATCACAGGTGTGTATTAAAAATATTTTCAATAAGAACATTTCTGAAAGTAAACGAGACGTCACGTGGCTTGTGTCAGTTGGCAGATTGGCAGTCAGAGCAGTTGTCAAATGGAGCTGCTTTGTTACAACTAAGAAGTGCCCCATAGATAACTGTAATGAAGATGAAACTGTTGAGCACTTACTTTTAAAATGTCAAAGGTCTAGAGATGTGTGGGGGAAAATGGCAGGTTTTGGTTTTAATATAAATGTAAATTATAAAGCAGTGATGTATGGAGTATTTATAGAAAAATTACCCAGGTTGCACCATGATTTTTTTTGGTCAATAATATGTACTGTGGTAACAAAGATATGGAAAACAAGATGTGCAGTGGTCCTTCACCAAGTCAACATCCCAAGTGATGTTGTACTGAAACAGATAGTAACTGAACTGAAAAGACAAAAAACACTGGACGTCAGACAGAAGAAACGCACTCCATGGCACTTACTGAAATTTTAACCTTTTATAAGCTGTATCTTGATAACAGAAAACATTGTTTTATTAGATTACTGTGCTCATTTTTGTATTATTGTTGATTGTGTACAAAATTGTTATTTAATTGTATTATTGTTAAATATCCCTGTTTGAATAATTTAATAAAGTATATTTAAAAAGCGAAAATGGTGAGGTGAATTCTGATCACTTAGCTGTTGAAACCCTTTTGCGCTTTGGTAAAACAGAGACAAAAGGCTATTGGAAATTAAATGTTAATTGTTTAAATATTCATTATGTAGTTGCAGAATTGAAGAATGAAATCAAAATTATAAAGGACCTGAATATTTTAACCAAATCAGATATTTCTTTATGGGAGATTATGAAAGAAAGACTTGGACGTTTTTTTAAATTTAAATGTAAAATTTTAAATCAAGAACGAAATGAAAAATATAGAGTTTTAATGTTGAAGTATGTGGACCTCCGAATAAAAGCAGATAAAACAGAAGAAGATAAGAACATTCTCAGTAAAACTGAATCAGAATTGACCAGTATGAATAATGATGTGTCTCACTGGCTTTGTTTACAGGCAGGGCTAGACAATAACATAGCAGCCTCTGGTAATGCTCAAGGCTTAATAAACATGCACAAAAAGAAACTCCAAAATAAATACATTGCTGGAATTAGAAATGATAATGGGCAATTAATTAAAGATGAGCAAACAAAAAGGGAAACTATTAGAGAACTGTGTGGAAAAATGTACAAGAAAATAAATATAAATGAGACTAAATTAAAAACATTTCTGGATCCCATTCAAATGCATGGTGTTAGCCAAAATCCATTAAGTGAAGCGATAACTGTAGGTGAAGTTAAACAAGCTATCCAGGAATTAAATAAAGGTAAAGCACCAGGTCCAGATGGACTTCCTAGTGAATTCTATCAAATATGTATAGAAGACATCTCAGACCTGCTAACCTCAGTTTTTAATGAGGGCATCAAGACAGGCAAGTTACACAGCTCCTTTTATGAAGGAGTTATATCACTTATCTATAAAAAAGGAGACTCTCAGGAAATAGATAATTGGCGACATGTCACTTTGATGAATGTAGACTATAAAATCCTTGCAAAAATAGTTATAAATAGACTAAATGATACCTTGGAAAAAATAATTGAAAAAGAACAGACCTGTGCTATTAAGGGAAGGTTGATGTGGGATAATTTAGGGATACTGAGAGACATAACCAGCAATATTGCAGGGGAAGAATTCTTTGTTATAGGCCTTGACCAAAAGAAAGCCTTTGATTTTATATCTCGTGAATATCTGTGGGAGGTTTTAAAAGTTTATGGTTTTAAGCAAGGTTTTATTGACTTGGTTAAGTTATTATATTTTCAGTCAGCAGTTCAAATTAATGTGAACGGAGTTTTAACAGACAAATTTAAAATTGAGAGAGGAGTCAAACAAGGTTGCCCCTTATCAGCTGCCCTTCTACGTGTTAGCTATAAATCCATTATTGATGAGAATCAAGAACGATGATAGGCTGAGTGGTACCAGAACCAGTAGTGGGGAGCGGGCGGTGGTTCTGGCATATGCTGATGACATCACTGTGGTTGTTAAGAATCAAAATGAAATGGATATAGTAAATGAACACCTCCAGTTGTACGAAGAGGTATCTAAATTAAACCAAAACAAAACAGAAGGAGTTTGGTTTGGAAGGGATGACACCCGCCCGTTGATTAACGTCCAAGATAAAAATGAGATGACTGTTTTAGGTGTTAAAATATGTAATAAAAATGGTTACGAACAAAACTGGGATGATAAAGAAAAGGAAATAAAAGAGGAACTACAGAAATGGGATAGTAAATCACTCAGCTATAAAACTAGAATTTTAATAATAAAGACATTTGTTTTATCTAAATTATTGTTTTTAGCAACATTTTACCCCCCCAAAGATCAGACATTGAAAAAAATTAATAAACTAGCAGTGAATTTTATATGGGGAACCACCAGGGAAGTCAAAACAAGGATCTTGCTGTACAAAAGTAAAAAAGATGGAGGCCTTGGCGCCATAGATCTGGGTTTAAAACTAAAGACAACCTTCTGTAAGAACATCGCTATAAGCATTAAAAGGAAAGCGATGTGGATCGGTGAAGCCTTGAGCTGGACTAAAAAAAGGGACGTGCAAGATCCTCTGTTCCTTATTATAAACTTTTATATAGTGATTTTGCAACTAATGTCACTCACTTAAATATTGATTGGATTGAAATGTCAAGTAAAAAAATATATTCTTTAGTGAGTAAAGACTGGTATGGTGGTGTTTTCCCATATAAACATCTAAATGAAGCTGAATCACAGGTGTGTATTAAAAATATTTTCAATAAGAATATTTCTGAAAATAAGCGAGACGTCATGTGGCTTGTGTCAGTTGGCAGATTGGCAGTCAGAGCAGTTGTCAAATGGAGCTGCTTTGTTACAACTAAGAAGTGCCCCATAGATAACTGTGATGAAGATGAAACTGTTGAGCACTTACTTTTAAAATGTCAAAGGTCTAGAGATGTGTGGGGGGAAAATGGCAGGTTTTGGTTTTAATATAAATGTAAATTATAAAGCAGTGATGTATGGAGTATTTATAGAAAAATTACCCAGGTTGCACCATGATTTTTTTTGGTCAATAATATGTACTGTGGTAACAAAGATATGGAAAACAAGATGTGCAGTGGTCCTTCACCAAGTCAACATCCCAAGTGATGTTGTACTGAAACAGATAGTAACTGAACTGAAAAGACAAAAAACACTGGACGTCAGACAGAAGAAACGCACTCCATGGCACTTACTGAAATTTTAACCTTTTATAAGCTGTATCTTGATAACAGAAAACATTGTTTTATTAGATTACTGTGCTCATTTTTGTATTATTGTTGATTGTGTACAAAATTGTTATTTAATTGTATTATTGTTAAATATCCCTGTTTGAATAATTTAATAAAGTATATTTAAA